>MU260474.1:0-25000 GCA_020310875.1 Ceratopteris richardii
TAGTAATTTGGGGGTGCTAAACCGCCCCCCCCCCCTACACACACACACGCACACACGCACACACGCGCACGCACGCGCACTCATGCGCGCACACGCACACGCACATGCACACACTCTTTTCCTCTCTTTCATTCTTTTCATTACGAAGCTCTGTATGAATGCTATGCTCATGCAGTGATTCCCTTTTTCTAGCTGGACACATGATCATGACTGAGGTCTCTTTGAGTATTCTGCCCTTTTAGCGATGGAAATCTCATGGTATGGTTTATCTTCATGGGCTAGAGCATGAGGAAATATTTTCACGGATATCTAATGAACTAATGCTTATGGATACTAATTTGGGGGTGCTACATCCCCCCCCCCCCCCCCCCAACACACAAAAAAAAAAGAAAAAAAAAAAGAAGAAAAAAAATTCTCTCTCTCTTTCTTTTCACTATGAAGCTCTCTGTGCATACTATGCTCATGGAGTGATTCCCTCATTTTAGCTAGACACATGACCATGACTCAGGTCTCTCTCTCTCTCTCTCTCTCTCTCTCTCTCTCTCTCTCTCTCTCTCTCTCTCTCTCTCCCCCCTCCCCCCCCCCAAAAAAAAATAAAAATAAAAAAATAAAAAAAAAATGGACACCGTCTCCCCCTCTTTCTTTTTCTCTCTCTCTCCCTTTTTTGGGGGCATGGGATCCGAGAGTGGAGATCCTCCCTGACAAACAATTATGAAAGGGAAGAGTGATGCGCCATGAGTACTTGAATCGGGTGGCTCAAGTCTTTCAAGGATCAAGAAGACTCCCTTTGAAAAAGAGAGAGAACTCAAGAAGTGGTTATCGTTATATACACAACTAAGCACTTATTTTCTCCATGCTTTTCTAACAAGAGATTACAACACGAGCATAGGAAGGACTAGAAGAGAGGCTAGAACTCCCCCAAGATGGTCTAGCAACAGGGGCCCGAGGGTGGGTGCTGAGAAGATATAGCAGACACAGTAGTGGCAGAAGGCTTTCTTGCCATTCATCAAGGCTTTCTCAGAGCTCCACGCATGGTACTGCCCCTGCCAATTCTCTACGATTGATGTTGAGAGTTGTATTCCTCCCCTTCCTTTTTCACTTTACATAACCGATGTTGTACTCTCCCTCCCCCTCGGAAGTAGAACATGCCTTTGGCACGTTTCCCTTCAAATTGATTAGTTATTTTCCTTTTCTTCTCCCTAAATTGTCTTCTACGGGCAGAGCATCTAGCATCTCTCTCAACTTTTCATTCAATTCTGTGTTAGTCCATTGGAAGACTAAAGGGGGTGAGTCCAAGAAGAGGCAATAGGAGTCCGGGGCATAGTGAAGGCAAGAACGCTGAGAGGTGTGATGGGGATGTTGCAATTTGAGAAGAATTTGAAAGAAGGATGGCAAGGAGAAATGGAGGGAGGTGCGAGTGGTGAGATAGAGGGTCAAGAGGTAAGGACAATGCCAAGGGCATGCAGGGTGGAGAAAAGCTGAAGCATGAGGCTCCGCGTGGAGGAACTAAGCAATGAACAAGTCTTCTCGGTGCAGCCTAGGAAGAAGCTGGTGGTGCCATAGAGGGAGTAGCTTTGGGGAGAGAGAGTGTGTATGTGTGTGTGTGTGTGTGTGTGTGGTAGGACTAGCAGCTAAGGAAGGAGAGGAGGAGGTCATAGGGGATGCTAAAGGTGAAGCTGTGGGTACATGGCACCGATAACGGTGCACATAACCTTGCTCTAATGTGTTAATGAGACAAGGCTGGCCATAGAAACATAAAACATGAGAAAAGTGTGATCAACAGTTTGATCTCGAGGGGGTGGAAGATAATGGAGGGGAATACTAGGAGGGAATAGAAGTGATAGACACCCGTTATAAGAGTATGTTCATTGGCATGCACTTCACCAAAAGGAGATTGAGAGCAAAATATACATGGAGGAGCTGGGGCATGCTCGATTCAGTGCTGCTTCTTCCCTGGTCCCTTGAGTGGTTTGAAAATCAAGACGCAAGTTCAATAAACCCTCATAAGACCATGCAGACAGAACCATCAATCTGGATGCTTTTTATTCCAAAGGAAGTTCTCAAGTAAGCGATCAAAATCATCAAAATGACATTCTTTCCAGTCCACCAAGAGATGATAATACATTACGTAAGGTTGCAAGAAACTCATAACTATTTTAAGACAGATATGTAGTGGCCATTCCAAGCTTCTCCATAAACTCTAACTTCAATGCTACCTTTTGCATAATCCAATGTATCTGGCCTTTGCGCAATACATACACTCCCACCGGATATTCCACATGTCTGAAACTCTGACTTTTAGAAGTAAAATTACAATGAAAAAAAGGGGAAAGAAATAAAGAAAAGGCAAGAAATGCAGACAAAGATGGAAACTGCAAGAAACTGTCTCTAAAATATCAGTTGAATGTACTATATGGTGGACACTTTTATATTGAACTGTTTTTCTATAACCATTCAGTTTTCTCAACTTTCCAAAAAAATCCATATCATGCTGTTGTATTATAAGGCCAAATGACTCGCCCATTCCCCGAAAGCATGCCATGGCTCATCGATAAGCATTTCTTCTTAGAGTATGTGATCTGCTCCCTATGGGTTGATATATTTTGGATTTCGATGGATTATGCACATGTTCAATACAAAGGAAGATGGAATATGGACACTTGGAACGTGTTCTTCTCTTACGCGTACTTTAAATCTCCAAGTGATATTCTTGATATGTTATTTTCTAGTTTTAAAAGTATGGCTTTGCATTTCACGTGGAATGGAAGCAAAAGTACATGGGAATTCATTTGCATTTCTCTCACTTTATTGATCATTTTTATTGCATCCCCCTTTGGCCTTGGAACTAGGTGCTGCAGCCAGATGCTTCAATAATAAGGGTACTACCATGATGCAACATTGCTATGATTCATCGCTAGAGTTTTTTTCCTTTTCTAGAGTGAAAGGAAAATTCAAATTGGGACGAGCTTACGAGGCTAAACGGTATATGCTTGTGGATGAAATTAAGTATTATTATCAAATTCCCTTAGCTGTTGATGCAAGCTCTACATAGAAGGATTGGTGGCTTGCAAGATGAGGTGGGGTAAAAAGGCTAATCTGTTTTAGCCATGCCTTTTTGGTCAGCAGAATATGTTCATTCAATGTAATCATGGATGACATTGGATAAAAACAGATGATTGGTGGAAGCAGAGGTATAAGGTTCCATGGTCTTCCGACTCAAGCCTCTGCATAAAGGTCTTTTCATGGAAGATTTTCGTTGGACATTTAAATTAGCTCCTTTTTTAGAGAGGCATGGACTTCCATATGCTAGGTGTTGAGAGTGTGCTTCTCCTATGATGAGAATGAACATGCTTTTTGGATTGTCCATGTGTGCGAAGGATATGGGAAAGTTTTTTGTTATTTTCATTGTGGCCTGAAAAGCCTACTAAAGTCAAGTGCACTTTTTTGTATTTTAGATTGAGGATAAGAAGATGCTATGGAGCATGCATAGAGCAATATTCCATTTGCTTTGGTACATTTGGGACTTTAGGAATATAGGGTTGTTTCATGGTTGCTCGTCTTTTCCACCTTGAACTTTGGAAGTTTGTAAAGTGAACATTTCACTCGATGTACGTTGTCTTTTAGGAGATGCAAAAGAAAAGGTGTCACATCTTTTATATTCTATGTGACATCACATGTGGGACATTCAGGAAGGACTCCTTCCTTGTACACCATTATTTTCAGAAATATACAATGACATACCCCTTCCCCCCCCCCCCCCCCCCAAAAAAAAAAAGGAAACACACACACATGCATGCGCGTGCACCCACACACACACACACACACACATTATTGCCTTGATTTGGAAAAGTGAAGATTCTGATTATCAAGCAATTATAAAACTTCAACTACATTTCTTTCTGGGAAAGGTTGTGATGATTTTGATCGTTAAAAAAAATGTCTAATGTGGCACAAAATCTTCCCATCTGTATGCTTTTGTTTGTAGTTTTGCCATCACACACAACCTATACTATTCCAAAATTTGACTACATGACTTTTGTGAACACTTCTTCCATATTGATAATCAGTATTCATATGTTTTACCTTGCAGTGGATGGTGTCATTGAATGAAGGATCTGAGGCATTAGATCTGCTCCCGATCTTGGCAAGTAAACGTGGAAGATATTTCATCCAAGTTTTTATAAGCTTACTGGCCCTTCTGATAAAATGATGCAAAATCCACGTCTGAAACTTGACTTCTGTGGTGTTAATGTGATTGCCGCAGAAAGATATGAATCTTGGATCAGAGGCTCTTGAAATTCCCTATCCAAGGTTTATGGTTGATGATAGTAGTTCAGTTATAGAGGGCAGGCATAAACTTTTGGTATGAACCAATTTCAGCTTTTTCCTTTCTCTCTCTCTCTCTCTCTCTCTCTCTCTCTCTCTCTCTCTCTCTCTCTCTCTCACACACACACACACACACGCACACGCACACGCACACACACACGCACACGGACACGCACGCGCACGCGCACGCGCACGCGCACGCACACGCACACGCGCACACACACACACACACACACACACACACACACACACACACACACACACACACACACACACACACACACACACACACACACACATGTGCACCCCTCCCCCCCTCCCCCCCAAAAAAAAAAAAAAAAAAAAAAAGGGGAAAAAAAACAAAAAAAAAACCCTGTCAAAGAAGTGAATAATCTAATGATCAATGAATTCTGCTTTGACTCTGATGCAAGAATCTGAGCAGGCTTGGGAAGTGGGGAATGTAGACCTACATAATCAGCTTCTGAAGAAGGGGGGTTCTACTGGAAAACGATTTAGGTCAAATGTACTATTTAAGTGCCCCCAGATTTTCAAGGATGCAGGGAGAGTATGAAAAAGAAAGGAAAAGAAGAAGAAAACATTTGGCTGGTGAAATACAAGCCATCTGCCCCGACAGGTCTGTTTGTGTTGCTGCTTCCATCAGCGGTCTCTTTCTAGGCAACCTTTTGCATCAGATAAAAACAGCTATGAAAAGGTCATGTTTGCTTTCCTGATTCTATATACTTTAATGACAGCCTCCTCTGGAGATGCTCCCATGGTGGTCCTCTCATAAGAATATAAAAATCTGTGAATGTATAATAATGTCTACATTGCTCAGTGATCTGCAGGCATTTTGAACTTACACAGTCGAATATTCTGAAGCCACATTAGAACTCTGTAAATGAAATTCTTGTTCTGCTGAGCTCGAGGTGGGTTCTTTTTCTGAGTGCAGTATGCACTATGTGCTGCTTTGCACACTCAGTAGTCCGGTAGAAAATTAGACAGATCAACAGTTCACAAGGTAAATAAGTCACATAAGTCGCGGCAAGAATAGACTACAAGATCACAAAAGCGTATCTCCATTAATGGAAGCATGGAAGTGTACAAGAAGGATCATCAAAGTGAACAAATAATCACTACACTCACTTCTCTGTGACTAACCAACAACTACAGTCAAACTGGCTCTCAAATGCTAGAGGCTCTCACAGTACTGGAAGTATACCAAACTCTTCAAGCACTCAGTCTTGTTGACTTACTCTCCTTGTCCTCGGGGACAAGACGAGAGCCTCTTGTCCACTGAGCTGCTCCACAGAGGTTAGATGCACTTCTCCAGTACCTTCACTTGTCTCTTGACCGGTACTCTGGCACTTTTCTGGTACTCTGGCAAGTCCTGCACTGTGCAACCTGCCAAGTCGGGTACTCTGCCACCTGACAAGTCCGGTACGTTGCCACCCACTCTCTATCTCTTTTCTTTTTGCTCCATTCTCCCAGTAAGATCTAAAGGACGAATTGAGAGATAAGTCCCATCAGCAGTAAAAAGACCAATTTGCCAATTCGTCTTCCAAGACAAATTTCATAAAAAGACGAGTTTGTAAGTGGACGAATGCTAAAAAGACCAATTTTGTAAAAAGACCAATCGTTGGAATGACTTCTTCTTTATACTATGCTGGTCCGATTCACGAGATACTTTTTCAGGACTAACCTCCTCCATTTTCGGCTATACAGTTTACCAACCACTACTTCACTCTCCATCTTGGAGAATGTTTCAATAAGAAGTGCTTCCGTAATTACATATACAATGTTATCAAGAACTACAAAAAATAATCAGAAATCAAAATGATTATAACTTTGCTATATAGGCTGTCCATGTCTGTATACAAAATAGGACAAATACATTACTCCTATCAACATTAACCAAAATCATCACAACTCATCTAAATAGTAAAGAACTACAGATGTTCTGGTGAAGTCCTAGCTGGAAGAAGGATGGCCCCCATTGATGATGGCTGCCCTATAGAAGATGGCTACTCAAAGAACACTTATGCAGCCATAACATGCAAAGCCCTTGCCTTCTCTAACTTGTCTCGGTAGATTTGGATCTATGCTCGCAATTCCTTATTTTCCTTCTTCAATTCTTCACATAGCTGCTCCTGATGTGTCAAACAAAGTAGTCACTGCTGAGCTCTTCCATGTGCTTCTTGTAAGTGGTCCATACGGTCTCGCAGTTCTCGATTGTACCTGATAAGAGAAGCTAGCAAGGTGCACATGGTAGTGGCATTAGTGTGGTGTTGATGTATAGTTGCTAGCTACAAATCCAAGGAAGAGTTCTCTTCGTCACATAATTCAAGCATATGCTCAAGTGTATCTGCTACAGCACTAAAAGGTGTGCGGAAGAAGCTGGTATGGAAGGTATATTGTGTGTGGGGGTTGGTTGGAGAGAGGGGATATTGGCGGGTGGATTATATGTAATCGGGGTTGAGGGTACGAGAGCTGATGCGATAAGGGGTGGTGTGGGAGTGACAGGGTGATTGGGAATTGAAGCTGAAAAAGGTAGATGTGGTGGCGAGTAGTTGGGTGAAGGGATTGATGGTGATGGAGGACGTGGTACAGACTCACACACATGATGCGTAGGTTCTGAAGTAATAGGTGGTGTCGTTGTTGTGGATATTAAAGTATGTGAAGGGATAATAGAGACAATGAGGTGAGATGGAATGGGTGTGACCATGGATGAGTGGGTGGGCTAGTGTTAGGAGTGGCTATATGAGAGTGGGTGGTGGGAGCATGTGTCTTCGAAGGAGTGTGTGGAGGGAAAGAGAGCTTCTTACCGCTTTTAGGCCTTGCATACCCTTGCTTGGATATAGGAAGGCTGTCGAGAGAAGCCCTCGAATCCGGAACTATTTTAGCCCTCTTCTTGCTGAATGTCTGAAGCTTGGACCTAAGCGCATAACTTGACCTTTTGGATGGCCCCTCACCGGGTGGATTTGCTGGATTGACTGATGGTAGGTGATATTTGCATGCAAGGTGGGTAGAGTTCTCAGCCATGTAAATATGCATGGTGAAAAAAACATGGAAAGTAGATGCTCCCCGATTGGATGCTGCTACAAAATGTTTTCTCTTGTTGATGACTGAATGCCAAAGCATTTGATGGTACGGAAAAGGCTTGGAATATAGCATGCACATCAGACCATCGCACATAAATAAGTTGGTAAAAGTAAGCTTTCCTTTTATACTTATGAGGAGGAAATAAGATTTGAATGCATGCAGGAGGGTGGTTTGAATGCATGCAGGAGGGTGGCTCTGGCATAAGTTACCGGTTTCTCATCAAAGGTAGCTTTACACTTGGTAAGTAACTCCCCTTCAGGTATTCCGGAGTAGGTGCATGCAGGTGCTAAGAGTGTAGGGGTGTGAGCTCCCATAGCTAGCTCAATGACCCCAAGAGAAAGCTTACCATCTGGAAATCGAGGAAAATGCTTGAAGAAATCGATCACCTCCATGTGGTCTGGCTCGTCCGAGTGTGCATGAATGAATAATTCTTTGTAAGCAAGTTGACTCTCATTGGAGTTCTGTGAGAATTCGTCGCTTCCCTGTGAAGCCGATATAGACTGGAGGGATTCTGATGGCACAAATTCAGATCCTTGTTTTTCAATCGAATCTTCATCTTCATCCATCTCTTGACTTCCATCTTCCCTGTGCTCATTGAGATTGTCCCGTAGCAGTTCTTTAGCTCCCATATTTTTACCTTTCGCTGCCATATTTGGTTGTGTTGAAGCTTGAAGCACTATGGGAGGTGTCTGATCCTCTATATGGGTTTTGACACGTGAGACAATATCTCTAGCCCCGTTGTTTTGACTTGCGACAGCTGCGAGACGTAAAAGATTAACTGTATTTGATCGTATGGGAAGGCATAAGCATGAGCGTAGGTGAAGATAACTTGAGGGTCGTCTCTGATGGCGTGGGATTAACTCCTACGAAGTGGGTTGTTCACTTGTTAGCCTAGCGGTGTAAGGCGCTAATTTCAGGTATTGGTCCGAAAGGTCTAAGGCAACCTTCGTTGAAAACAAGAAGGCAAAGGGAATCGAGAGAGGGAAGAGAGCGGAGGCAGCGAAGGTAGAGGTTGGGTTGGTCGAGTGGTCTGCTGATGCAACTCGGAGTAGCATCCAGGAGGGAGAGGACTTGTGGGGAAGGGGGGGGGGGGGGCCTAGCTGAGAGTTACGCAGGAGAGAAAGTCAAGTTTGTCAAGTTTGTGTAAAAAGACGAAAAGCGTGCTTTTGAATGAGGACGAATGAAGCTAAGTTCAAAAGATGATTTAAAAAGACGAGGTGAAGAGACCACGGTACCGTGTATGAATAAATAGACCAAGTTGAAAAAACTAAGAAAATACCAATTCAATAAATAGACCAAGTTGAAAAGACTAAGAAAAGACAAATTCAATAAATAGAACAATTTGAAAAGACTAAGAAAAGACCAATTGAATAAATAGACAATTTGAAAAGACTAAGAAAAGACCAATTGAATAAATAGACCAATTTGAAGAAACTAAGAAAAGATGAATTGAAAAGACTAGAAAAAGACCAATTCTGAATCTTATGCACGAATAGACTATCTTAAAAAGACCACGGCTAAAAAGAGACAAAGAAGAGAAAGAATTGAGTGTTGTCGGACGAGGAAACCTGAGCCTTGTTCTTGTAATTCCTTGATGATGTGTGCAATGGAAATTGTTCTCAGAGATAGGGCAATTGGGAGCTAGTGTCTACTTTGGAGTTAGGATCCCTGGATCTCGTGTCCTTGAGAGTACTAGAGTGTACTGCAATAAGATATGTTGAAGGCACCTTAGGTGACTAATTAGCAACGCTGAGATTGTGCTGTGAAGTTGAATTAGGGATGTTGAGAATTCTGCTCCGAGGAAACTAAGAGTGAGGACACTAAGTGTTGTTGTGCCTAATCAGAGTTGGCTATAAGTATTGGAATGCTTCCCAGATGGTACACTTTCTACACTCGAATATTTAAGTGATGGTGGGTGTAGTTGAGCTACGGTCACTTGAAGGCGCTGAGTGTATACCTAAATCCAAAAGGATTTAGGTATACACTCTTATGGATGGACGGACGAGATGTTAGAGATGCGACTTCCCATGTAGTAGGTTGTTGGTGGCACATTTTTTTCAGTAGGGAAGTCAGCACTTTGTTTGTGCTTTCTGCTTGACCATTAGCTCTAGGGTAGTATGCACACGACTTTTTGTGGAAAACTTGGTACTTCATAAAATGTTCATATAGAAAGACAACGACTGTATCGAAAGTGCAGTCAACCGAGGCAAGTACTTCTGCCCATTTAGTAGCATAATCCATTGCTACTAGTAGATATTTAGCTTTCGATGGGTGGGCCATTGGATATATGGGACCCACAAAATCTAGCCCCCATTGCTCAAGTGGTTGCCATGCTGTAGCAATTGTCAAAGGCCTATTATTGAGTTTTGACGGTTTAGGACCACATCTTTGATAGGTATCACATAATTTGGCCATGTTGCAAGCATCTCTGAAAATATAGGGCCACCATAGCCCACTTTGTAATACTCTTTGAGCTGTGATGTGTCCTGGGTAATGACATGAGACTGGTCCACAATGAGCAGATTATAGAATGGCAGTGACTTGTTCAGGGTATACACACCTTCTAATTATTCCATCTGGTCCTATTTTGAAGAGGTTTCCTCCGATCATGGTGAAACTTCTACTTTTGATTGGAAGTCTCCTTTTATTTAGTGGTGTAGATGTGACCGACACATACCAGTAGACAAGAACTGAACCATTTCATTATACCAAGAGGGATAAGTGCTCACCTGAAAGAGTCGATGGTCTGGGAGATCATCATCCACCCTTTTTTCTTCCTTGTTTACTTCTATACGAGATAGATGATCTGCCATCACATGGTGTCTTCCAAGCCTCTCTACTACTTCAAAGTCAAATTCCTGAAAAAGTAATAACCACCTCCAAATGCGGCCTACAAGATTAGGCTTATTGATCAAGTACTTAATAGCTTGACGATTTATGATTACCACGAAATGAACACCCAAAAGGTAATGTCTAAACTTCTTTAAAACAAACACTATAGCCAATGCTTCCCTTTCTGTAGTGCTGTAGTTGCGTTCAACCTTAGTTAGAATCCTACTTGCATAGGGAATTGGTATGTCCAATTCATGCTCAGTGCTTGGTTGTGCAAGTATTGCACCTATAGCAGTGGAACTTGCATCCACATGCACATGAAAGGGCAAATCCCAATCAGGAACTATAAGAATTGGTGCACTTACTAGTTTTCTTTTGAGAAGTTCGAATGCCAATTCCTCTTCCTCAGTCCATGTAAATTGGACTAATTTTCCTGTTAGCCTCGAGAGAGGCCTTGCTATATATGCATACATCTTGATGAACTTTCTGTGATATCCAGTGTGTCCTAAGAAACTTTGCACCTGTTTCGAGTTGATAGGTCGGGGCATTCTTATGATGGCTAGTACTTTTATCGGGATTAGGTGCCATACCTTTGGAGGAGACTACATGTCCAAGAAGTGTTCCTTGAGTGACTAAAAAATGACATTTGTTTGGATTCAGCTTCAGCCTTGCACCTCTGCATAGTTCGAAGACCTCCTTTAGCTGAGAAATGTGTTCTGTAAAGTTATCCACAGAAGAGGAACACCCTGTACCGGAGAAAGTAGAAAAGTCATCCATAAAAATTCTTAGGAATTTTAGGAGTAATGGTCTAAAAATAGTGTAAACCACCTTGTTGAAAGATGCAGGGGCATTCCTTAATCGGATGCAGGGGCATGTCAACTTGGGATGCAGGGGCATCCCAAGTTGACATGCTTTACTAGGCTGAGAGCTAAAATAGATTCTGTAGAGTTTGAGGAGAAGACATCACCAAGATAGCATGGAGACTCATCCAAGAAGATATTAGATTTCTTCTCTTGTATCCATTCTTTTAATTCTTGCTTTTCCTGCTCTCGTGCAAGTTCCTCCTTGCTTTGTATTCTCAAATCTCAGGTCAAGATGGGTCTTCCTGATCTAGAGATTCCTCCTTATAGTACTTGCACATTTTATCTCTTCCTCTCCTATAATCAAGAATTGGCTCTCCTAATCCCATCAATTCTATTTCAGCTTCACTTGTGGTGATATTTACTCCATAACAAGGAAATGAGTCTACTGTGTCTATCCAGTGCATCATGTCTTCATCATCTTCCATATCAAATTCTTCGTCTTTATGGATTGAAAAGGAATGAGCATTACCTTCACCTTCACCTTTATGTTGCTCCTGCTTTTGACCATCGAGGTGCAGGTATTGGCGAGCTTGCCCCGTAGTGACGAGTAAGGTGTCGTTACTCAAATCATGGATTGCTTGATGGTGTCTCAACCAAGGTCTCCCGATAAGGAGCAGATAACCTCCATCTATTCGAGGGACGTCGACCACCACGAAGCTTAGGAAAAACTCATTATTTTGAATGAGAACAGGTACATGCTTCACTATCCCCAAGGGCTTGACTCTACTTTGATCTGCAAGAGTCATAGTGAAGGAAGCTCTCCTTGTCATTTCTAAGCTCAATGAGAGCATGGTATAATGTGGCATCAAATTAATGCCCGATCTTGCGTCAATGATTGCTCCAATAAAAATCTTGCCTCTAATGGTCAAGGTGACTGTTGGACTTCTCAACTCAGTGGTAGGAGTCTTACCTGGCATGATCACATTCATCTGTACATGCCCGCCACTAATTGTGATCTCAGGGGAAGGAGGACATAATTTCTCTATTATCCCTAAAACTTCTGAATCTTTCTTCTATCGTCAAAAGATCGTACAGAGATACTTGCTTGTATGTGCTCTTGAGGAGGTTCTCTGTTTCCATGATGATGCACTCTGACTCAAGCTCTTCAGATGACCCCCCTATAGCTCCTTTACTGTGTCCCTGTAAGCCTTGTCCACCTCCTTGCCTTTTTCGTCGTAGCAAGGCATCTTCAAGTTATGTGCTACTTCTTCTACAAAATCGTTCTTTTGTCTATTCAGCTCCATCTTCTTCTTCTTCTGAGCATGAGTAAGTACTCCAGCATCAATCTTTGTTGAGTGGATTTCTTGTAATGAGACCACATTTGCTGCAAGAGATTCTGGAGTAGTTTGTTGTGCAAAAGTCAACTTTGGTCTAATTTCACTAATTGGTCCTTGTGGGACACACTAACTGAAGTTAGCTTCTCTTCTAAAATTGGTCCTGTTTTTGAAATTTGTCTGATGCGAGAAACCTTTTCATCAAAGATTCTTGGACTTAGTCTATTTTGTGGTATTGGCCTAATTTCTAGGACCGGTCCTCCTTCTGCTGTAGTTGGTCCATTTAAAACTTGTGTAGCTATAAGAATTCCAAGTTCTCAACTTTATCTTTCTTCATAAACTAGCTTGTTGAGATGACTTGGATGTCCAGTGTCTATTAAGTCCCCCCATTGTGGAATGCCTTCTCTTTTTATAGAAATTACGTTCACTTGGTAGGAAGAGGAGGAACTTCCTGGTTGTTGGCCACAGAGTCCCCCTTGGCTAGTGCTTGGCTTTAACTTTGGACAATCCTTCGAGTAGTGGTCATTGGCATCCGGACAATGTTTACATGGAGGAGAGCCTTCTGGAAGAGGACATCGACGGATGGACTTCTTCTTGTTGAGTGGTTTCCTATTGTTATTGAATTGAGAGGAGTTGTTGTTATACTGAGGAGCTGTGTACATTACCTCTTAGGGATGCCCTTGGGTATTTTGATTAAACTGTGTTCCACGAACTTGGATCCAGTTGGCTTGAATTCCCTTGAGGAAGTAGCATTCTCTGGCTTCATGACCAGTCTTTCCACAGAATTGGCATGTGATCTTTTCTGGACACTCTTGATTGCTATGACCTGGTTTATTACACAATGCACATCAAATAAACGATTTTACCTCCTTTTGAGCCTTCAGCCCCTCCATTTCTTGTCGGAGATATGCAACAGTATCATCTCGCATGTTCTTCTCTTCTTGGAGGCTCTTCTGGAGTTTGAGAGCTTCTAACTCCCTCCGCAAGCGTGCCACTGAATCCCATGGAGATTCTTCCTCACGTGCCTCCTTGCCTTCAAAATATTGACGGGCTTCTTCAATCCTAGCTGCAACACCTTCAAAGTCCTGAAGCGTTGCATCCGCTCTTAAGAGGTCCCTCAACTTCTGTTGAGACGATTTCGGGAGGGCCTTTTCTGTCGATTTCTTAACTAAGACGTCTCTAGGTATAGCAGGTAACTTAGCTACCAGTGATTTTACTCTGGCCATAAGTTCAGGGAACGATTCCCCTTGCTTAAGTTTAAGATTTTCTAACTGGTCAAGAGTTCTCTCCGTAGAGTTACCTTGTCTGAAGGTGTTTATGAATCTAGTCGGTAAGGCCTTCCATGTTACAAAATGTCCTTTGGCATATTGGCAGAACCATCTATCAGCAATACTTTCCAAGGTAGTTGGAAAGAGAGCTAGAAAAGCGTCTTGTCGGTTTTGAAGTCCTCTGCCCTTGCATAATGATAAAAATTGCCATACATGATCATCTAGGTCCTCCTGCGAGGTTCCCTTGAAAGTAGGAAATTTGATGTTGACTTGCGATAGAAGAGAAGCTAAGTCCTCTGCCATTCCTCTATTGTTGTTGTCGGCCATCCTTCTTATGTTATTACCGTGGTTAAATATGTCCTCAGAGGAAGAAGAAGATGAGGATGAAGGTCCAACAGGAAGTGGTAGGGGGTTGGGAGGTACCCGAGGTGGAGTATAGACCAATTTAAAAAGACTAACTTGAATTGACCAATCTTGAAAGGACGAATTTAAAAAGACCAATTTTAAAAGACTAACTCCGAAAAGACCAATTCAAAAAGACTAACTTGAAATGACCAATCTTGAAAGGACAAATTTAAAAAGACCAATTTTAAAAGACTAACTAAAGACCAATTTAAAATGACCAATTCAAAAAGACTAACTTGAAATGACCAATCTTGAAAGGACGAATTTAAAAAGACCAACTTGATAAGACGAATTTAAAAGGACTAATTCAAAAGGACTAACTTAAAAGGGCTACTTTAAAAGGGATACTTTAAAAAGACCAAAGACTAACTTAAAGGCATGACTTTAAAAAGACCAAAGACTAAAGATCAAAGACTAATTTAAAAGGACGAGCCTGAAGTACGAATTGGAGAGACCAATTTGAGAGACCAAAAGAACAAATTTTAAAGAGACGAATTGGAAAGACTTAGGGACTTACTCAAGTGCTTAAGACTAATTTCTCAATGAAAATGCAAAGCAGGTCCGACCAGGCATGCCAAATTGAGCACCTGTAGACGAAATTCTTGTTCTAGAGAGCTCGAGGTGGGTTCTTTTTCTGAGTGCAGTATGCACTATGTGCTTCTTTGCACACTCAATAGTCCAGTAGAAAATTAGACAGACCAACAATTCACAAGGTAAATAAGTCACATAAGTCGCGGCAAGAATAGACTACAAGATCACAGAAGCATATCTCCATTAATGGGAGCATGGAAGTGTACAAGAAGGATGATCAAAGTGAACAAATAATCACTACACTCACTTCTCTGTGACTAAGTCACAACTACAATCAAAGAGGCTCTCAAATGCTAGAGGCTCTCACGGTACTGGAAGTATACCGTCCTCTTCAAGCACTCAGTCTAGTTGACTCACTCTGCTTGTCCTCGACGACAAGACTAGAGCCTCTTGTCCACTGAGCTTCTCCATAGAGGTTAGATTCACTTCTCCAGCACCTTCACTTGTCTCTTGATTGGTACTTGTGAATCTTCTAATAAGCCTCGTAACTCCTATGCCTCTATTTCTTGTATATCTTCTTCTTTGTCTTGTATATCCCTTATCCAATGTATCCGAAAGGGTTCTTTATATAGGTTGCTATCACGAACGGTTACTCCACCACTCCTTCCCTGTCACTTTTCTAGCACTTTTTTGGTACTCTAGGAAGTCCGGCACTCTGCAACCTTCCAAGTCCGGTACTCTTCCACCTGCCAAGTTGGGTACTCTGCCACCCACTCTCTATCTCTTTTCTTTCTGCTTCATTCTCCCAGTAAGAGGACGAATTGAGAGATAGGTCCACCAACAGTAAAAAGACCAATTTGCCAATTCATCTTCCAAGACGAATTTCATAAAAAGACGAGTTTGTAAGTGGACGAATGCTAAAAAGACCAATTGCTGGAATGACTTCTTCTTTATACTATGCTGGTCCAATTCATGAGATACTTTTTCAAAACTAGCCTCCTCCATTTTCGGCTATACAAACTCTTTGAAACTAGTTTCCTTTACCGGATAGAACTTTGATAATCTCTCCAACTGTTCAGTACTACAGTGATATCGAAACCCTTACACATAGCTGTCTTTCTTGGTGCTCATAAGAGCAAACAAAGTCAATTCTCTAGCTCTGTAAATTCCAGCCTCTGTGAGCATTCATTACAAAGCCTTTCTAATTCAGTACCAATGTCCAAGTCCAAGCATTCAGAAAACGAGGAAACAAAATAAGCAATACATTATGACCTTCACGCTCCAGGTCCTCAAGGAAGGCTACATCATATAATTGCTTTACTGCTGATAATAAAGCTGGATTACATAGAGTGTATCTGTATAAGTGAGGTTCGAATTGAAAGGAAGCAAGAACAATGTGTGTGTCAAAGGTAGCTATTGCAGCTGGAGGTGAACGCAATCTTGCAACTTTCATAACTTGTGTTACCTTCTCTAGACTAAGAATAGTGAGCACTACCACAGACATGGATTGGGGTGGATTCTGCTTCTTTGTTTCACCATCTCGTTTTCCAAAACCAGTGAACTAGAAGACATTGAAGTGGTGGAAACTCCATTGGAGGGTGTAACACATCTTGAAGGGATCAGTGGTGAACTCTTCACCAATGCTGCGGATCTTAGGTGCAGATTCGGCTTGCAAGGTGGAGCAAAACATTTAGATAACGATCCAAAGAATCCTGTTGTAATTGCAAACACTGTAGGAGATCATATTAAAGACATTACAAGAATGGATCCTCCTTTATTAGATCATCGGCTGGGTCATGGGCTGCTTCTGGATCATCGGGTACTGCATTAGTTGTGGCCTCGATCTCTTAGACTAACCATTATTTTACTTCCAAATGCTTCTCACTTTTGATTAACTCAATAGGCATTATAGTTTGCCTCATAGTTACCTTGTTTGCAATTGAATTCTGTGAAATCGATGAAGTTAGCCAGATTGGGCCTATATTGAAGAGGCAATCACTCATCTCCTTAGCATCGCTGACTCTTGGCATCCTCTTTGTCTGCGATCTTGCTGTTCCAGATCCAAGTACTATCCATAACGGTATCTATTTTTTTGTGTTGCAGTTGGACTCGGGCTGGTTTTATTGTTGTATACATCACTGCATATTTCATGAGCAATGCTGACTCCTGTAGAACAGGCTCCCACCCATGTTTTAGGATTTGGTTACAAGTCTGTCATTATTCCTATTTTCGCAATAACAGCTGCTCTCTATGTTGGCTTTTTCCTAGTTTATGGGATTGGAATGCTCAACACCATTGCAATTGGCCTTGCTATGGATTCTTATGATCCAGGTAGCAATAACTTTGGTGGACTTGTAGAAATGGCAGGAAGGAGCGATCACATTCAAGAGCATACCACTGCTTTTAAATGTTGTAAGAAACAGTGAGAAGGGCTTGACAATTGGGTTGGCACCTCTGGTATAGAGCAAAGGTGCATAGAGCATCACTACACAGCATAGACATGTGGTAAGCCAAGGTCTTTATTCGAAAGAGGATAACACAACTGAGCAATAGATTAATTAAACAGATTTATAACCACTTTAAAGGCCAGCCGAGAGTATTATGGTGGTCTTAGCTACATGTCAAGGATTTTGAATACAGTTTGGATAGTTCCAAGAGCTCAGTATGTAAACATCGACTAGCATAAGCATCTTCCAGAAGAGTTGACACACAAGTACATGGTATTTGACCTGAGTTGCACTCATTGTGCCACACAAGAAGTTGATCATGGGGAATTCTGTAAGGCTCACTTCTTCTCGTGGTTAATGAGAAAAGTGGCTAACCTTTCTGGAGGAGTGCCACTAAACCTGCATTTTGGGAAAGAACTGATATTTCAATTGGAAAAGTAGAACATAAAGGAGAGGCAATAGAGTTTGATTTCATTGCATGAAGAGCACAAAGAACAGGAATTTTCTGTGATTCTAACAAAATGAAGGATTAAAATGAGAGAGAGAACGAGGTAGATGTTTATGTCACAGAGAGAGAGAGGAGAGAAAGAGACATGAAAGAGGGGCAGAAGAACAGACAGTACTGTGAAATTTAAAGGAGGGAGAGAGAGGATTGAATGTAGAAATCAAGAGATAATTCAAGCCCTAGATGGGTTGTTACACTTAATTCATTGATTTCAACATTTCAATATTTAAACTCAACCGTAGATTCTTACAAGGTCTTATACAAGTCATTTTGAGTTTAATGTAGTACATTTTCGCTGTAGGCCCTTGTATCCGAAAAACTGAATACACAGGATATTGAAGCAGAACCAAAGACACCAATGCCAAAGGAAAGGGCAATCGCCATTATACAGGTCATAAGCTGGATACTGTTAGTGAAATATATAGCCAAACCCTAACTCTCTGGATGATTTAGAGATAGCTCTTGTCCCAAAAGTTTGATGTTCCTTTTTTTTTCAGGCTAATGAGCGGGGAAGACAAAACCGATGGAGAATTGATCAGCTGGTTAAGATTAGGTTGAATTCGTGGACATTTTGTGTACAATTAAAGTTTTCTTGTGCTCTGCTACACATGATTCTATGCCATTCTCTAGATGGTCTTTGTGAGAGCCAAAAGTAGAAGCTATATGAGTTTTCTCTGTATGAGAAATAGGAAAAACAACACCTCCCCACCCCGCCTCTTCCCTTCTGCCCCCGTTAAAAAGAAAAACAGTTGATTTTAGTTGAACATTTTTGGTTTCCTTAAATATTTTACTTCTCCTGTCAACATCAAAACTTTGAGAAATTAGTCTGTGGTGCTTACATTCTTTGGGCTTGAACAGTCTCTTATGTATTATCAACAACAATATATTGGGATTTTTACTTTAATATTCTAAACCTTATATTTGTGAATTTTGAAAACTTCGAAGCATTAATAATGTCAACTGCATGATTTATCCAGCTTTTATAGAACTTATCAATGCAATGTTCTCATTATCTATGTCCCCATTATTTTACAGCATTGATTGCCATTCTTTTGAACTCAAGGTCACAAATAGTGTACAAAATCTTGATACATCTAAAATAGTTAAGGACTTGAAAATTTAGTAAGGCTGTCCAGATTTTTTTGGAAAGTAAGAACAGTATAGCAGCTCACAGGAACATGTTTTTTAGGTGTTTTAAGAGTGGTATAAAAAGGCATCCAATCAGATCCCATTTATTGGAGCATCTGATAATGTTTGTATATAGGGAATTACTCCACATACTAAAATTTACAGATTTTTCCTATATTTAATCTGTTTGTACAGCCCATGTTAGAAAAGGTTTGATACAACCATCATACCTCAAAAGGAAGACCATGAGCATTACATCTATCATCCATGATTTCGGTTATATCGCAATCTTTAATTGCGCAAAGTTATATTACAACTATGTGACCCTTCTCATGACAATAGATGCATGCTCTTCGGAATTTCTTCTTGCCCTTCTTTTTGTTCTCTTGTTATTCTTTTCGTTATCTTTGCTTTTAAGATTGGCTGAAAATGAGGCATTTGTAGATCAATTTCTTGATCTATATGCTCGATGTGGTGTGTCCTCTTAAGTGCAATATGCACTGTGGGTTGCAATTTGAAGACTCAATGGGGAAGAAAAATAGCATATACAATGACACAGTGAAATAAAAGAAAGAAGCTGGAATTATGAGTACAAACAACTCAAAAGAGGATTATACAAACTTTGGGCAATCGGTAGGAGACATAAGCATACACCTTCGTTCTAAGTGCTGGACTTCGGTTCCCTAAACATACATGCTCAAAATCTAGTTTTCCAACTAGCTGCTCAAGAGAAGATTGGCCAATCACTTCTTGCCCACTACTCACTCAGAGTGCCAAGCTAGCTGATTCCAATTCTACCAAGTGGAGCACTAGTGGTAAGCAAAGAGCTCTACACACACAAAGAGAAGGCAAAGCTGCAGGAGTGCATTCCTTCCTCGAGTCTCTCTCTCTCTCTGAGCTTCTCTTCCTGTTTCAACGTTCCTTTGTTCATGAAGAGGTCTACTTATATAGTTTTCCTGGAATTAGGCAACTTGGGAAAATAGGTGAAATGGGAATTTAGACAACTTGGGAAAATAGGTGAAATGGGAATTTAGACAACTTCGGAAAATAGGTGAAATGGGAAAATAGGAAACTTGGGAAAATAGGTGAAATGGGAATTTAGGCTACTTGGGAAAATAGGTGAAATGAGAAAATAGGCAACTTGGGAAAAGAGGTGAAATGGGATTTAGGGAACTTGGGAAAAGAGGTGAAATGGGAATTAGGGAACTTGGGAAAATAGGTGAAATGGGAAATTTGGCCTTCTTCATGAGTTGGATCCCCCTTCCACCATTTTCTTGCTTTTCGCTTCTTCTCCTTCTCTTTTTGTTCGAAATCGAGGTAACTTGCCTTGTGCTTGGCTTCTGCATCTTGAAAAGCAAAAAAAAAACATTATTTTAAGGGTGTATCAAAGTACTCCGCTACAACATTGCTGCTATTTGCTCCTTCTCAAGCCTTGAGCTTAAGCTCCTCCTCAAAAAATAAGGCACCAAGATCTTCAAATGTCAATGATTGAACCTTGAGCGTTTCGGGCAATAACGAGTCCATGAAACTTTGATGGACATTTCTGAAGACATCATCATACTAATTTTGCACTTGTAACGGGCACCCAATCTCAAGCCATCTGGTCATGTAGATTACTGATTTGCATAGTGAATGCTTTTGCAGTTTCTGCTTGAAAAGACCTCTCTACAGGGAGTTGGTTCTCCAATTTTTCTATGCTTGTCTGATTCCGGGTTTCATACTGATTCCTTAGTATGTCCCATGCCTGTGACACTTTAAAAGTATGTTGAATCAAAGTGAGAACACTATCAGTATAACTAGTAACCAATAGCCAATGCACAAAGTACATCTCCATTTTTGCATTTCCATACCCATAGGAGGTTTGCATTTGGAGGATTCACATTTCCAGGCTATTGGGATCCATGGTTCCCCTTGTTTCAAGGTCAGTTCCCGAATTGTCTCCAAAAGCTCATAAGAATCCAAGATTGTCATTAGCTTAAACTTCCATGATGTATAGTTCGTACCATCAAGTTTGCACTCTTGCTCCGACTCCATTTACGTATGCATTTCCTCCAGAACATGCACCATCGAAGCCAGACATTGAACTTTTTGAAGACATCGTTGATAGATGGCCACTATTTTGTAGAGCTTGTGTTCTTTGCTAGCTGATCTTGAAAGCCACTTGGACTCTGATATAATGTAAGAAGATATGACACAATATAGTATAGCGAAATCTAGCGCGAGTACAAGCACAAAAGAGATAATGCAAGGAATAAAAAATTCTTTATTAATATGGGCAATATACAATGATGTAGTCTACCTGTGTGCTCCCATAGTTGGAGCTTAGATGGAGATCAGGATGAACTCTAGATGAAGGGCTTAGAAGTTAGAGGTATGCTGATCCGAATCCACACTTGGACTAGTGCAGAAGTCACCCATTGAAGAAATGTGGCCTTTCGGATACGACTAGCCATGCGTGACAATATGTGGATGGCTATCGCCCGTGCGATGGTCTTCCATGGCTCATGAAGGGCTCAGAAGATAGAGGTATGTTGGTTCAAATCCACACTTGGACTAGTGCAAAATTCATTTATATATAGGCCATCGAAGAAATGTGGCCTTTCGCATACGACTAGATATGCGTGACAATATGTAGATGGCTATCGCCCATGCAATGGTCTTCCATCGCAGATGCACTGGACAGTTCTGCCCATGTAGTCGACGGCACCACCCATGCAATCGACTGCGCCACCCATGTAGTGGATGATGCGATGCATGCATGGTCAATATGTGAGGTCCATCAACATGTACAATGTTGATTTCATGTAGTTTTTCATGTGTTTGGTTGGATGTATCCCAATCGACTTGGGGGTCATTGAGAGACCTTATCGCCTGGGGCTTAAAGAATCCCCGAGCCTCCTACTTATGATGGGGTCATTGCCCCCTTCCCCCACCAAAAAAGGTGTTAGGGGAAACTGTGCACCATTAGGAGGCTACTTTTTTAGCCTCAAAAGATATCCAAGAGTAATCAAGGTCATGTCCTACCTAACAAATAAGTTGAGCTCATAAGGATCATCTCTCAACCTCATCTTATTTCATATTCAGGAACCTGCCAATGTCCAATACTCTTACATGGCCTTTCCTCATAATGGGGGCCTTAAAAAGTAGAGTATTGTGGAACATTGGTGTTGCATCATGAGGGTGAGGCATTGAGCATTAACTGATCCTCATCATTGTCGCTTGTTTTTTGTGTGCTGCACTCATCATGCTTGTTCGGATGTGTCTCCCACACCATGAATAGTCCATAGACCCAATCATAATCTCGGCATAGCTCACTAAGTCCAATCTTAACCCCATACAAGAAATACCAACAAAATAAAAAAATCCATTACCCTCCGTCGGAATATTCTCGGATTCTTCTTGAGCACCCTCTCCTTAGCACCCTAAGTAGATTGTTGTATGGACCAGACTTGGCCAACCTCATCTCTCACATAAACATCAACTTTCCTACATTCAAAGGAGTAGCATTGGAGGACACAAACAGTCGTCTTAGGAAATTTTTATCTTTGTCCAAAAGTAGAGGATTGCAAGGGAGAGAAGATGCCTTTAATGCTCTCTTCCCTTCCACTCTCACCGGACTAATAAATAAGTGGACTAGTCAATTTGGCGATGGCCACTTATTCACATGGGGTGAGATGAAGATAACCTTCTGGAAAACCTTGAGATGGATAGACTCAACATAATAGACTTTGGATGAGTTGGTCAAGTCTCAGTGTGGATTCTATCATAGATTTTTGCCTATATGTAGATCAATTTTTTGTTCTAGTGCTCTTTGTGGTGTGTTCTCTTAAGTGTAGTATGCACTATGTGTTGCAATTTGAGAGCTCAAATTGAAAGAAGACTACACACAACAAGCACAAATTGACAACACGGAGATGAAAGATGCTTAAGATTTTGGTAGTAGATACACAACTCAAGAAGGCAATAAATACAAATATACATGTGGTCAGCCTAGGAGCTCAAGGTTCAAGAGTACAAAACACTCAACCCACTAAATCTCATTCATACAAGGTGTACATGCACTAATACTTCAACTTCCTACACTAGCTTGCTCAAGAGAAGAATAGCTAATCTTTGCTTGCCCACTGACCCTACTCAGAGTGCCAAGTAAGACGATTCCTATTCTCAAGGATGGAGTATTAGTGAAGGAGCTAAGTGTTCTAAATTCTATTAGTACACAATAGTATAGTAAGATACTTCAAGTGCTCTAAAACTGTACACAATATTACACTTCAAGTGCTCTAATATTGTACATAATAGTACAGTAAGATACTTTAAGTGCTCAAGAGCTCTTCTCTCTCTATGGGCATTCCCTCCCTTTCTATGTATCGGTGTATGTGTCCTTTTCTTCTTGGGGAGGTCTCCTTATATTCTTTTTCCTTGGACTCGTAGGGTATGACTGGTGGCAAAAGCGACAAAATCAATTTCTTGGCATGTGGAGTCTATTGCACTTGTAGGTTCACTCGAAGGTATGAACCTTGGTCCACTTAATTGTTTTCTTCACCACCACTAGCTTCTAAATTCTGGTACTTTGGGGGAGGATCACTTTGGAAGAAGTGTTCTTTTGCATGCTTTAGTATGGCCATCTTCTTCTTGCTAGAAGTTGTCATCTTTTGCTACGAATATAGTACGAATGAGAGAATTAATTTAGGAATTACTCGTTTAATTCATTTAGTACGTTTATACCAAAATTAAAATTTGGGAATTTTATCCATTTGAAGAGAATTTTATTCTTTTACTTATAAAGTATATATATCTCAATCCCATGTAAGATTCATGAATTTTATTGAGCTCTAGCCTATAACTTAACAAAATACTTTCATAACAAGTTACAACATCAGACATTCTTAATCCTAAATTGACAATAAATAAAAAACATTAGATGTTCATCTTGGTGTATAAAATTTGTGCCAAACGAATCAATTCGCGATGCGAATTTAATGAATTTTATTTCTACCAAAAAAATTCCGAATTATTAAACTATGGCTAGAAAATTTGGTCACTTTTGCCACCTCCAAAAGTAGTTTTCTTGATAAAAAATGTAGGCAGGTTTAGTAAACTTGGGCGACTAAGTTCGGAAGGTATATCAACTTGTGAATTTGGATGACTTTGCTTAAAACTTGGGCAACTTCAGAAGTTGGACAACTTGGCTAAACATTGGGTGACTTGAGAAGTTGGGCAACTTTGGCTAAAAGTTGGGAGACTTGAGAAGTTGGGAAACTTTGGCTCAAAGTTGGGCAACTTGAAAATTTGAACAACTTGGTAAAAAGTTGGGCAACTTCCTTGAACAACATTGGCTAATTCTGCACAAATTGGACTAATTGAACTATGTGTGAAATTGACTGATTCCTCCACTAGGCTCTTGATGAACTGGATCCTCTTGATTTTCTCCATCTTGCTTCTCTCTCTGCTGCTCCTTGCATAAAAGTCAAGATTACTCCTTAACTCCTTGCCTGCATCTCATAAGAGTAAGAAGATGAACAGATTAGATCAATCAAGGAAGTTATCAAAGTACCCCTCTACAATGTCCTTCACATTAGTAGCATTTATTTGCTCCTTGTCATCACTGCTCAGTTTCGAATCCTTGCTCATCAGATGGGCATGTGAACCACCTTCTGACATGTGGATCTGCAAAACTTCCTCGAGCAGTCCCATCCTCATTGGTATCAATAGTTTCACTCATTTATGATGTCCCTTGGTTACCAATAATTACTCTTTGACTTTTAATATCTTTCTTTGTACTCTTATCCTGAAATAGTATCAGATGCACTGTGATGCAAATTTTCAATCTCATAAGTCATTTTTTTCTCTTCAAGGTATAACTATATCACTTCATTTGACCCCAGTATTTATATCTGCCATTTTGAAGTGATCCTCTTGTTTTTAAATTTAAGTTTTTCCTTATTTAAATAGCATTCTGTACCTTGGCTATCACTGAATTCAGATTCAAATCTTCTTCCCCACTGACTGATATCAGCTCTCTGCATTTTTGTTTGGGCATACAGGAACTTCAGAGTACCTACCGAGGGGCTTTTACCATCATTTAAGGCTTGCATGTTCTCAGGCTTCGCAAAACTATTGTGTAATGACCTGCTGTGGAATCATATCCCCTTGCCTGCCTTACTTTTTGTTAAACCCCCCTCCCCCCCCCCCCCCCCCCAAAAAAAAAAAAAAAAAAAAAAAAACCCAAAAAAACCAAAAAAAAAAAGGAAGAAAAAAAAGTTGTGGATTATCCCTCTGTTTCACAGTTCCCGTACTGTAACGATCTTAAAATATTCTGTAT
>MU260474.1:30000-125000 GCA_020310875.1 Ceratopteris richardii
CCTCCCGGTCCTCATCCTGTCAATGGCCCTCTGTACCATTCGAGCGGTAAAGAAAGTGCTCGTGGCTGGGCACGGCTCTGCAGGGCCCGGAAGGGGTTCCTGTCTAGGAACCATATATAGCGATGTCGCATACTGACCCCATACATCAGGCGAAGTAATCGCTGGGGGAGTGGAGTGCTCATGAAAAAATCGCCATGCCTCTCTTGAGTCCCTGCTCAAGAACATTTGATATAAATCTCGCTCCAACTTAGCCGGGTAAGCCCGCTTCTTCCGTCTCACAGGGCGATAGAAAGCAATCTGAGACTGTATGTAAGTGATAACTCCTAGCATAAGATCTCTTTGAAGCTGGGCTCTCATCTCCCTACATTCCTCGTCATACCAACTATTCTGGGGCATGCTTCCAGACTGTCGCCTCCGAACCGGCCGGGTGTGTGGATATGCCACTGATGCGGCACTATGCAATGTCTCCGTTAGTAGAGTGGTGCACTCCTCCAGTGAGAGACCTGGACCAACTGTGCGTAGACGGTCTCAGATCTCCTTTGTATAAACGGAGTCGGTCTCTGGTGTAAATGTGTAACGGGTATGTGACCTGCCTACTAATGACGGGGCTGTACTGTACAGAAAAGAGACTGATAGTGTCAAAAGAGCATGATCCACTGCTATACCCACTGGTATAGCTCCCACTGTGAAATCCTGAATGCAGGGGATGAAGTTCGGCTCTGTCATGATATAGTCCATTGTACTGGCTCCATGTCTATGTGGAAAGCAAGTGAAACCAGCTTCCCCAGGAAATCGGTGTAGGCCATTAAGTATGGCTAACCCATGCGTAGTCGTCATCTCAATGAGATATCTCCCATACTCTGTCTGCTCTCTATCATGCGAGCATCTGTCGAGCCCCAACTCACCCACATCCATCTCTCTAAGCATCTCATGTGAAGTGTCGTAGAAGGTTGTCTGTGAGTTGCCCGTTTGGGCATTGAAGTCCCTAGGAGAATGATATCACCATCCCTAGAGAACTCCCAAATATCATCATCTAGAAGAGAAAAAGGTGATTGCCCATTGGGTGCAGCATATACAGACGTACTGGGAGGGAAGTAACATATGGCAATGTATAAAAATCGACCTGTGTCAGCTCTCAGCCTCACCCACATATATCGAGCATCCTCATCTCTCCGTACGATATGTAGTAGTGGTTGCAACTCCTCTCTGAATAGCACTGCTACTCCTTCTGACCCTCTAGTCCCATGTCCCGATCTCGCGTTTAGCCTGTGGGCTGTCTCCCATCTATATCCCACCACATGCGGCATCAACTGTCCAGGGGCCTGGTGGGTCTCTGAGAAGAAAACAATGTCTCTATTTTTGAAACTGTCCTCAAATGCACCAATGTCCAACCTCATAGATCCATTACAGTTCCAAGTAGCCATCTTCAATGTGGTCCCATAGGTCTCGCACCGTCATGTAGTGCGTCGCTCGAGAATCACCACCCGACCATCTCTGTAGAAGGCTAGCTTTCCCTTCTCTCGTGCCGCTCTAATCTCTAGCATTACCTCTCTCATATGCGCAAGCTCTGAGAGAGTGAGGTCATCGCCAAGGAAAACACCTGTCTTCTGGAGAATTGGTCTCTTCCTCAAGAATTCCTTCTTCTCTTCCAATGAAGGAAAGCGCAATATAAGAGCTCTCTCCTTTGAAGATTCTCCAAGGCCCTCGCTTTTCTTGCCTACTCTCCATGCCTTTATATGCAAAGGTTTCTCCATCCCCATCATGGATGTGAGAGTTTTGACCTCCTTTTCCACATCATTTATGTCCTTGAGGCCGGTTACTCTCACATGTAGTGCCCTTGTTCGCCTTCTTTGTTCCTCTTCGAGGGTCATGTTGATAAGAGTAGGTCTACAAGGAGCTTCCTTACTTTTCCCTTTCTTAGCCACTTCAATCCATTTTTCGGCCTCTTGTTTTTTTATATCTTTCAGCTCCTCGATCACCGAAGGCTGAATTTCACTTTCTTCGAGAACACGAGATGCCGCCACTTCCATCAATTGTTGTTCGAGGGTTGAGACTTTCCCTTTGAGTCTATCAATTTCATCTCGCATCTCTTCTCGTTCTTTCACCGCTTCCGCCGCTCTCCATTCCTTCATCTCTCTCTCAATATGCTTCAGCCGCTTATTAGTTCTCGTAAATGTAACTTTCGACGAAGGGGAAGCCATGAGAGAGAGAGAGAGAGAGAGAGAGAGAGAGAGAGAAATGAAATGAAATGATATATTTACGTCTTCAGAAGGCCAAAATGACCTATGAGACCAAAAGTTACAAAACTGGTGAATCTGATACAAAATTTGAGTACCAAAGGAAGTGGTATTGAAAATGAAAGATGTAAAATAGCTGGGAAAAGGCTAACACCAAGACTAATACAACAAAGGGCTGATACATAGGAGGGATGTGCTGATATACAAGGCTGGAGATCTATCCTCATATGCACTGTGGGCGTCTGAAAAGTACAGCTCGAATCCTCCGCTGTAGTTTCCGTCGATACTGTGTAGCACCTCTCACTCTCGGTCGTCTAGATCTCCCTAGCTCCACTGCTCGGTCTATGAGAGTGCCAGTAGTCGCTGTATGAGTGTGGACAGCTCTGTACTAGATGCTCTACTGACTGCTCCTCTAGCTGCCCAGTGTCTGGTGTAAAGAAATCCGTAATCTGTCTCTAGGACTGTCTCCCTCCAGCTCTCCTCAGTAGAGTGTCTCTATGTCTATGTACCTCTAATAGATATAGTCCAAGACATCTCTGATCCTCAAAACTCATGACTCTAGATAGAGGCCCAAAACCCTCTCTGAATAGACAATGAAAACGGCCCCGTATCTCATAGTATACCGTGCAATGACATATGTAATGTAGCTCTGTCTCTGGCTCTAGGTGACATAGACGGCATATTTTGCTATCTGCTGGTACCCCTCTGAATCTTCCGGTCTCAATCCCAATCTGATGTGAGGATGTGCGCAACTGGCCAATGGCACAACGCAAGGCATGGGAAAGGTGTGTATCCATATAGCTAGGTCGAGTTACAAACCCATCCGTTGTGAGGTGTAGAAGATGCTCTCTATGGAAAGCCATCTTCGTACCCAACTCCTGTGTAGGCTCAATCCATGTCCTCCTGGTGTCCAGCTGGATCAGAGAGAGAGAGAGAGAGAGAGAGAGAGAGAGAGAGAGAGAGAGAGAGAGAGAGAGAGAGAGAGAGATTGGATCTAATATGGTAATTCCAAACCCTAAACAATAGTTTGGAACCCAAAAAACTGATGGAAACAGCAGCTCGGAACAATTCGTAACCCTAAATTTTGGTGGAAACAGCAGTTCAGCACCCAACACAGCAGTGCTGTATGGTCGAAATAAAAGTCCAAGAGGGAGATGGGGGCACGAAGCAGTTCGAGAGGGGGGGGTAATTTTTGTGTGGGAGACAGATACGAAATCCTAGCGAAGGTAGAGCGGATGATGAAATGAGCAAGAAATTAGGACGGCCTGAGAGAGAGAGAGAGAGAGAGAGAGAGAGAGAGAGAGAGAGAGAGAGAGAGAGAGAGAGAGAGAGAGAGAGAGAGAGAGAGAGAGAGAGATCTTGTAGGAAAATGCAAGAAGAGGAGCTCCAGCATAAACATTCTGGTGCGGAGGCTCTTTCCGTTGATGCTGCTGTCCGAAAAATTCAGGCATTGTATCCTTTCATACTACCGTTTGGTTATAACACATCAATAATGTAATATTTTGAGTTGTGTGGTAAGATAAAATTTCTTAGGTTCTATTTATCCTTGATTAAGTTTAATAGAGCTCGAGGATTCATTGCAAGGTGTCGTGTACGGCATAGTGCAGAGGACGAACTCATCCTGATAGGTTTATTATCATTACCTTGTTAATCTTTCACACAATATGTTGCCAATTTTATGCTTAAAAGCTTGTGTAATAAACATACTCCTTTGCCAGATTCTTTTAAGTGAAGCTGGGTACAGTTCTGTTTATTTCATTATTTTCCTTACGCTTAAATAATCAAAGATCTCACTACAATATATAGGTTAATTTTTTTATGATTATTTTGACAAACACATACACACATACATATACATATACATATACATATACATATACATATACATATACATATACATATACATATACATATACATCTACATATACATATACATATACATATACATATACATATACATATACATATACATAAGATAAATATAACTATCTTTTCTGCAAGAGATCACATTGCTTCGTATAATGTGTAATGTCCTCCAAAATTATGCATCAAGGCTCAATATCTTGAAATTCTCAGTTTTCTATGACATAAAAAAGTCTTCGTATGATGTGTAATGTCCTCCAAAATTATGCGTTAAGGTTCAATATTGTCAAATTCCATAAAAAATTCTTTGAATAATGTGTAATGTCCTCCAATTAAAATTATGCAGTAAGGTTCAATATTTTAAAATTCTCCGTTTTCTATAGCATTAAAAATTCTTCCTTTAATTATCCTGTTATGTGCTTTTTGCAAAATCGACTTCTTTTTATAACATCAATTATCACATTCCTTCTGTTGCAAAATGATATTCTGTTTCACAGACTCTCCAATATACTTCTTTTAGACACACGCCAGAGAAAGAAGAAACTTAAGAAATCGACTCAGATTATCTATCCACTCGTCACCATCATATGCTTTCTTTGGATCTGCATATGTCACAAACATAGTTGGATCCTTATCTTTCCATTTACACTAATTCTATCTCTTTTCTTTTTTAGAATCAGAAGATAGTAATGTGTTAAAGGATACATAGTTTCAGTGTAAGTATACTAATAGAAAAATCAAATTTTTAAATGTGGATTCCATCTATCAACAGTCATAGTATGGCACTGTGATAAAATCTAAAGTTATATTTTTATAATGATTAGATAATTCTGAAGGTTTTGTGTTGTATCAAAAAATAACTTTTTTGGAGATTGGATAGCTGTAGATTCAAAAAATAGACTAGTTAGAATAATTCTGTTTCATATTTTAGCTTCATGAAAATCTTGAAACAAAAACTTCACATGAAATTCATCGGGAATGGTTCAACAGAATGTCCTTGATCAGAACACCTTTGACTTTTAGAACAATTTTCCACATTTCATTTGTTGAGAGAGTTCCATTATGTAATCATAGACTTGACCTCAAAGTGGCTACTCAGGGCAGATTAAGGTTCTTCTGTAATTTTCTCAGCATCAGGCAATTACAATTATGGACGGACATGGTCATTGATATTATGTGCTTAGAGATTTCCAAGTAACATTATTCCACGTTTGTGGATGAAGATATCAAAAATAGGTTCATTTAGAGGCTTCATCGGGTTTTCTTGAGGAGACAGTGAAGACTGGAATACCTTGTTAGACATTAACCACAGTTCATACCTATCATTATACCATCAGCACGTGACAGCATTAGTAAATGAATAATAGCTGCACACACTTCTTTTTTTTTTTGGAAACGTTCTTGAAACTCAGTTATGTTTGGATCATTTTTCTAAAATATATTTACACCTAACTCTGTGTGTTATTCTCATTGTCTTATTTCTTATCAGTGGATTTTTTTCCCCCGTTCTTTTTCCAACTGAGTGTCAACTTTATAGCCAGGTATGCATGAGTTTTGGCACGATCCTTCAAAAGAAAAGATGTACCAAAAATTAAAAGAGAACATGGAGAGAAGAAAAACCATTCAAGCTCTAAACAAGTCAAATTATGATGAGGCGTTTCTTTTTGCAAAGGAAAAGGTTAAGGAATTGGAGGGACAAGAAATGAGAGAAATTATACAAGAAGAGATCAATGCATGGCTTCTTGAAAATCTAGACCCAAAGACAGGGTTTTATCCTGCGTTTCCAAGGCCTGATGAAGGTGGAAGTAAATATATTCTGAATCCCCCTCCAAGAATTGAATTCGCAGAGGAAGGAAAGGATAAGAAAGGTGCTGTGAAGAAGAAGTCTTCGGTTCTCAAGAAGGTGAAATTGCCTGAAGAAGGGGAAGATGCAACTGCTCGTTGCCCCAACTTTTTCAGAAGCCATGCAATGAGGAGCATTCGAGCTTATAAAGAACATTGGCATGACAAAGATGATTCAGCTATCTTGAGTCAAAAGCATGATCCAGATATTCTTAGATCCTCATTGCGGCCTCTCATCTTTGAAGAGGTATAAAAGCACATCCATTTTCTATTCCCTTACCTGTAAAATGTCAAACATCTTCACGTGCATCCTTAAGTTCTGTTGAGCTCCAAATTCTTTGGTATGCAAACGAGTCCGCATAATTCTCCTTTTAATGGAACTAAGGTTTTGAATATACTAAAGGATTTGATATGTTTAGTCTCAAAGCGCAATCATGAGGCGCTTTCAATTTCTTTATCTAGATGAAAAAGCTGATAGTGAATAAATCAATGTCGGAGATGAGTGTTAAAGTGTAATAGTTCTCCTTTCAATGGGGGTAAGGTTTTGATTATTCTCAAAGGTGAACTTGGATATGTCTAGTGTTGAAGGCAACCTGTTCAAGAGCTGCTATACATTGGTCTAATATACTACTTACAATATTTATGAATTGGACTTTCAGATAACATTTTCTTTCTAAAAAGTTGCATGTGAAGCCACATGTGATTCGGCCCCTTCGTCTTGTTGGAAATGATCATGAAAACAATGTGTTCTATTTTGAAAATCGCTCCCTGATTTAGAGCATCTATTTCATGATTGATATGAAAAGGTTCATACGCTCGTAAAAAGAAAAATCTCAAAAGATGGGAAAGGATGTCAAATGCATCTTTTTGACTATTAAGGTTTATTTGTTGCATCATTTAGAGACCTTAAATATTTTGGCTCCTTATGATGTACTCACTATGGACGATATCGTCCAACAGTTGCACACATGAAAGAAACGAATCGTAAACACATTATATGCTTGATAGTTTACTGGCCTTCTTTTAGCATGGTAAACCAAATATAAAATCATATGAGGAGGAGATTCGGCCTATGCAGATGCTAGATTTATCAAGTAACTTCTTTATATTATCGTTTCCCTTCTATATTTATCTCTTGGTAAGGAATTGCATGCTTTAATACTAGGATGGAAGTGGTTCAATTTTTACATATGATTATGAATTCAGGAAGATTTTCCACTCATCCCTCTTCTCTTTTTCCGTTTTTCTCTCTTCGCCTCAACACAATCTATCACTCAATCTGTTGTCCAACTATGTCAATTTTAATATTGGCTAGGTGAGAGTAGAAGTGGATCATGATACAAGGATCATTCTCAACAACATTAAAAAGAAGCTTGCAGCTGAAGCAAAGTTTTTAAAGAAAGATAAGCCCAAAGAATCAAAAGGCAAGGGTGATGAGTCTGCAAAATTTGTTATCCTTGATATGGGAAATAAAAAGTCCAAAAAACCTCCCAAGGATAAATCTGGCCAAAGAAGTATCGAATCAATTTTTAATGAACTAGCTGAGAACGGAATTGTACAGTTATGCCCACAGAAATCTTTTAACGACTTCAAAGGTTCTGACATTGTGCGAACGAACATTTTTGACGGATCTACTGTTATTGAGGATCCTTCACTGGCACAGGTATTTGGAAATATTACCTATGGTAAGGATTTTTTTAATTTTGTTATTGTTAACAGTTGATGGCAATCATCTAGGATTGAGTGTTCTTGTAGATGCAAGGGTTCATCATTTTCAATTATTGAGTTTTTAAATAGATGGATAGCAGTGGTTTCTTTCCATTTGTAGAGATAAATGTATTTGCCAAAATATCAAATATACGTTATTTATTTCTGTCAAATGCTTTCCTATAGGAACGTTACTCTGACTTTACCTTGATCTTTTAACAACAATTCATGTTTATTCCTCATCTTTGTTGTTTCAAAATATTTTACAGCTAGAACAAGGGGACGTAGTTGATCTTTTATCCACACGTTCTCCTAGTCAAGGAGGATTCAACATATCACATCAGTTATAAAATGCAAATGATTTGTTTTATTTTGACAGGTTAGGCAACTTGTAACGGAATATTGTGTGTTGCCACTTGCGTCTGATTTTGTGCATAAAAATGCCCCCTATGCAAAGTCAGTACTGATATATGGAGGGGAAGGGACTGGAAAGACTTTGCTCGTAAGATGCAATACGAGTTTCAAATCTTTTCAAAATGCATAATATTCCTGCATCTTCTCATATTTCGTTTACAAAATGTCTGTTCCTTCAGCTCATTTATGTTCATGAGATATTCAAACATTTCAGGTTCATGCAGCCTGTTCTGCAGCAGGGGCAACATTTATAAATCTGTCTCCAAGAAATACAGATGGAAAATATCCAGGAAGTCAGCTGGGGAAGATGCTACAAATGGCATTCAAGATTGCAAGAATCATGGCACCAACAATCATTTATATAGATGAAGCTGAACTCGTAAAACTTCCTTAAATTCTATGCATATTCTCTCGTGTGTGTCTGGTTTGACTATTTTGTTTGTTCTCTGAATGGATTAAGATCGCCCTTACACCAAACTACACCCTTACACGAAATTAAGTATTACTCATAGGATTTCTACTTCAAACACCAAGCAGCTACATTCCTGTTCGGTGTCTGGCTGCTTTTACTGAGAGATGCCTGCCCTTGAAGAGGTTCCTAATCCTTTATAGCTTCCTTTCTTTTTGGATGGCACGGTCTTACATTTCATAATTATAGAACAAGGCAAAATTCTGATAATATAGTAGCTATAATGAAGATGTAGAAAATGGGTGATCATTAGTAGTCCAATGATAACGACATTGAAAGTTTAAGGAATCTATAATCACTGCAATCATTCTTCTGTCATGATATGTTTTGTTTTAATGCGGACAGTTCTGATTTCATCTCAGGAATGCCAACTTCTGTATTTTCAAAGCATTAAAGTTATACGAGTCCATAAAAGTTTTACCTTTGACTTGTTCTCTCTTGAATGTTAATAATCACATAATACAGCAATTGATCGAGTAATGATGAAGTTTATGATGATGAGCATCATAGTAGTCATTGAGAAAATTGTCAAAACAATGATGGTAATAAACCTGTCACTGTAGACAATGTTAGGTCCATCTTCATCTTATTCTTAACAACCATCATGATCCTCTTCCATACAACTTACAAGTATTCATATCTGATGGGAAATTGTTCAACGTTTGTAGCTTCGGGAATAGGGATTTACAAATCAAATACAGGTTTCTCCTTGGAGCAAGGAACTCTGTAGTACGTCCTGAGCTCAAGTTACACTTTCCATTTAATCACTTACAGCTGATGTGCTCCTTAATAAGATAGTGTACATGTCCAATCTTAGAGTACAACGTGGCCTCAAAATCGAACCACAATAGTACAATAACAAGAAAATCTGAATCTCAGATGGTTCAAAATGGTTGGACGTAAAGTGCAAGCTGCTTACACTACAAGGTATTCCTAAAGCCAATCAAAGATATATTAAGGTAAGTAGCTTATTTACCATAAAGAGTGTTCTAGAGTGTGCACACACAACGCCCACAAGCTTTGAGTAGGTCCTGCCTCCACTGGGCTTCAGCCAGCCTCTACACATTGTGCTCTTTCATCCCTAGGTTCCGGTCTAGCTTCCTAGGTCTTTCTTTTCTCTAGCTGAGTACAAGTCTCTTCTTTAGTGTTTGAGATTGTGTCCGTTGTCTAATTCATTGATATTTTCATTGCATTCCCTTTGGTTCCTTCTCATTTCTATTTCCATGATGCACTTTTCTTATGTGCCCTAGGCATGGAATCATCAATTGAGTTATCCACCATCATTGGTGTGGCTTCATTATACTGGGCCACCATTTTAGTATCGCTGATTGATGTTGTTTTTACTATCTCCACCATGTTGATAGGAGTTGTGATCAAAGTCCTCTCTCAATTTTGAGAGCAATCCTTGAATATATATTCTTTTGCACAATCATCCCAAAACCCAACCCCCCTAACTCACATAGCGTGGGTCTTTGAGGTTTTTGATAAACTTGAATGGAATGTTCTCCTCTTTACATGTAGAAAGGCCCTTTTTGAGACGGGATTCTAGGCCTCAATCTTTGAATTGGATACCCTTGGACAATGCACTTCACTTGTACACTACCATACCACCCTTGATGTAAGTCAATGTTTGGATCATTAGTCTTTGGGTATCATCTATAGTCTAAGGTGTCTTGATATTCTTCTGTTGAATATGAAAATTAGCATTGCCTATGAATTCGTTTCTTAGGTATCCATAACCATCAGACTAGTCTCAAGAACCTTACCAGAAATCTAGACCATTCTGTGAAGTTTTCCATGTCCATTGGAGTAGCTACAAGCCTTCCTTTAGGCATCTTTTTTCAAGGCATATCTTGCTATTCCTTGATTCCCTGTGCTCTCCCTCTCTCTTTCCCATTCTTTCCCGTTCTTCCCACTGATTATCTTCTCACTTCCTCCCATGCCACATTTAATCTACAAAACAGGAAAAAAGAAAAAATAATTATAAAAATATGATGGCGGACCTAACGTCAACCATGTATGGTTGACCTTGGTTGGCCTACTAATTGATTAGGTTTTCTTTCTCCTTTCTCCCTTTTTTTTTTTTAACTTTATAAAATTCTCAGGTTAAGAAAAATCATGCTAGCAATGAGGATGCACGACGGATGAGGAATTATCATCTAAACAAAGAGACATTCACCCTTCGTGCTCTTATGACCAAGCTTAGCTCCCCCCCCCTTCTCTCTCTCTCTCTGTGAAGCGGGCTACTCTTATAAGCCCCTGAAATAATGTATTATATGTTTTTACTCTTATGAAATGAAGGACAAGAAGTTATTGTGATTCTAATACATAAGCAAAGAGGACTCAAATGAAGAAAACCGAGAGAATTCAGTGGTCAAGAAAGGAGGAATAAACAACTTCCAAATTACCCTATTTCCCAATTTGCCTATTTATCGAGATGACCCATTTCCTAAGTTTACTAACTTCTCAAGTTGCTTATTTTTCCCGGTTGCTTAGTGGCCTACTTTTCCTAGTGACCTATTTTCCAAATTACCCATTTTTCCAAGTTGACTATACTTTGTCGACCTATTTTAAAAATTGATTTTCACTTGAAAAAAAGAGACGAAATTTGCCAGTGACTTACATTGATTGCCATGGACTAAATTCCAAGTCACTTGCGTGCAAGGGACTCATGAACGGCGCGGAATGGAAGAGGGACAGCCAAGTACCAGAATTCAGAAGATAGTGACAATGAAGGAAACAACTAAGTGAATCAGAGAATGAAGTTTCCAGAAGATGTCTTTGTAGAACATGGCTTCTTTCCGTAACTTCTCATTCTCCTCTTTGAGTTCTTGGTTGTGTTGCTCTAGTTGCTTGTTGCATTCTTCTAAGTCTGCGATTCTTTCGTGAAGCCGAAGTACTTGTTGGTTTGCCACTCCCATAAATAAAGAGATCTCTTTGTGATAGTCATTGAGTTGCGAGAGAGATTCTAACGTGTTTCTTGCATGAATATTCACTATGTGGATGTTTTCTAATGCAGGAATTGCATAAGTGGAAGAACAAGGGGCGAGTGGAGGTGTGCTAGAATGCATGGGTTGGGTGGATATGGAGTGCATATGTGAACATGATGGGGTAACTAAGATGGTGGGGGCAGGTGAGTTTGGCGAATGCATAGAAGGAGGTATGGGAATATGTGAGACATGTGTAGGTGAATGATGAGTTCGAATGGCAGGTGACATAATTGGTGAAGGAATTCGTGGAGGAGGTGATGAAGGTGACATAATTGGTGAAGGAATTCGTGGAGGAGGTGATGAATGTGCAGTGGAAATAATAGGAGGAGATGCTGGTGGTGTGGGTGGATTATATGAAGTACTATGGTGTGTGCGGACATGAGGATTAGGAGCTCTTTTTCGTATATATGTATGGGAAGATAAAAGGGGATCAATACCTTTTGCTGCTGCATAACCTTGATTGCTAATCGGAAGAGCTCGGATGTCCTGTAATGAGTCATCTTTTACTCATGCCCTTTTCAGTGGAAGTTTCTTTCTCACAGGAGTGCATGGATTTCGTTTTGTGAAAGGCGGGGGTTGATCCAAATTTCTTTGTATTTCCGTAAGCTTGGAAGGTAAACTCTTTAGCCACAAGAGTATTATAGAAGAGTATACATGAAATTTCTTTGCATCTTTTTGTACTTGTACCGCATGCTTTTTCTTTTTTCTCCATGATGGACATCCATATTAGATGATGGAAGGGATATGGACGCACCCAAGCAAAACATAGAAGTGTGTCGCAAGCAGCCATGTTGAATGGAAACTTGGAATCGATCCTTCTTAAGAGGATAAAATATTTGCATGCACATAAAAGATGATAGTACCTTACTGAGAGGTCGTTGGCAGTGAACAACTTCACACACTCCTCACATACCTCGTTGGCATCGACACCTGAGTATGATCTCCCTGGTCTGAGCCGCTCTGACTCTTTCATCCCCACAACTTTGTTCACCATTTTCTTGGTGAGAGTTCCTCCTCTAAAGTGAGGAAAGGACTCGAAGAAATCAAATACCTCGTCTGTTGCAATGTGCTTGGTAAGTGGCACTTTGGCAATCTCCGTGAGGTGCATCGTATGCAATTGGTCCTTTGTGAAGATCTCTTCCAATGATGTTGGTGGAAGAAAATCGTGGGTGATCAAAGTGAGTGAATCTTTCCTTTCGCTTGATGACCGGGCTGAACCTGAACCTTGCTGATATTGTTCATCATCCGAATCATAATTGTTGCTGCTCATTGAATTCCTTAGAGAAGATTCCGACATGTTACTTTGGTAATGGCTGGCTGCTCCTTGTTGAGTTCCTACTTTGTAGGCTTATGTGAGGCATGTTGACGGATTAATTGATGTGCCCCTTCTGCAATCCGTTTTAGAGAAAACAACAAAGTTACTTCCTAGATCTTCTCACTGCATAAGGCTGGTCGATGTGCTAGGCCGAGAGAGGAGATGGAGGCAAATGGCAGGCAAAATCGACTCCCTAAAGCTGCGTCTGCTAAATAGGGAAAAATCGACTTGAACCTCCTAATAAGAATTCAAAGGACAATCGTCTTGCTGCTGATAAGAAACCGAAAAAAATTGACTTGCGCTAGTATGAAGTGAGATGTGCTGCTGCGATCAACTTGATTTAAGCCCATGACTGAACGACTAAGCTGAGGCCTATCACTTGTGAACCAATCGATTTGCTGCTGAGAAAGAAATTGACTTTGCTGAGAGTAAGAACCAACTTAAAAGAATTGTCTTATTGCTATGCTGAGAAAAAATCGACTTTTGTCTTGCTGCTGCCCTCGATGACTTCAAAAAATCGACTTTTGTCTTGCTGCTGCCCTCGATCTATTGTGAGGCTAAAATCGACTAAGTATGTAAAAAAAATAGACTTAATTGAGTGACTAATAAATTGACCAAAAAAAATCAACTAAGCTTGCAAAAGTTGTCCTTAAAATTTGCCTAAAAAATCTAGACTAAAAAGAAATCGATCAAACAAAATAGCCTTAAAAAAATAGACCCAAAAAATTTAGACCAAAACAAATTGACCTAAAAAAATTAGATTAAAAAATCGACCTAAAAAATTAGGCTAAGAAAAATAGACTAAAAACTCCAATCGACCAAAAAATTTAGACTAAAAATTAGCCTAAAAACAAAAATTGACTAAAAAAATTTAGACTAAAATTTTTTTGACTAAAAACGAATAGACCAAAAAGATTAGACCAAAAAAAATTTAGACCAATAAAAAATCGATCTTCTAATTGGGATTTTTAGACTAAAAGTTTAGACAAATGTCTTTGGTCAAATCCTTTTCTTTTTGGTGTTTTTCTTTGTTTTTGAATGGCAAGGCATAGTCTACTAGTCTACTTATTCCCATCCATATAGTTGGTTACCATAATCTTACAATATGTACAGTGGTGATCCAATTGTATTCAACGGGTTTCGTGGAAAGGTTGGTAAGGTTTGAGACGAGACCGGTTTGCCAGAGGGATTTGGGTCCCTTCAACAGTGGAGAGATGTACCGCCCCTTGAGGAAAGATCTCTTTTACCTTGTAAGAACTTGTCCATCCGGTGGATAACTTCTTTTCTTTCCTGTTGTACAAGCTTGATTGATATAGCAAGACCAACGATCCTTCCTTGATTTCCAACTTCCACAGATTTTTGTCGTGCCATGCTTTCCGCTTCATCGGCTCCTTCTCGAGAGTTGAATTTGCTATTGTTCTCTTTTCCTCCAGTTGATGGAATCTGTTCATATTGATGTTACTTATGACTTGCAAACATAGTAGATTCGGTGCGACGAATTTATACATTTTTCGGTTCATTCGATTCGGTGCCGTGCGGTGCGTTTTCAGCTTCCGGTTCGTCGTTACAGGACCACGAATTTGTAAGTTGGCTGAGTAATGAACTAGCTCCACTTTGTGCTCTTTTGCCCTATCGAGAGACTGCCGACGAAGAGTCAACCTCACGGTTCACCTTCACTTCTAAGTCAGCCTTCAAGCCTTGGCCCTTACTACTTAGCATTGAGCAAGTCAGTCCCCCCTCCTTCCCCCCGAGTTCATACATCAGCGACCTCACTCGGCTACCTCAGCGATTCAACCCGAGTGCCTTGGCCCTTACTACTTAGCATTGAGCAAGTCAGTCCCCCCCTCCTTCCCCCCGAGTTCATACATCAGCGACCTCACTCGGCTACCTCAGCGATTCAACCTGAGAGAGAGAGAGAGAGAGAGAGAGGGAGGGAGGGAGGGAGGGAGGGAGGGAGGGAGGGAGGGAGGGAGGGAGGGAGGGAGAGAGAGAGAGAGAGAGAGAGAGAGAGAGAGTTATAACTTATCTGTGACACCATGCCTCGTGGAATCTCACCATTATGGGGTATTCATACCACTCATAATGAGTTAGTGAATAACACTTCATCCGGTTCTGGTACAAGGAGATGGGCATGTAAGTATTGTGACAAGCAATTTTCTATCACAACTACACGTCTTATTCGACATGTATCGGGACCAAGAGGATCAGGCATTAGTGGATGCACAGAAGTTCCACATGACATTGCAGAGATTGTGCACAAAGAGCATAAGCTTTCTCAAGATGTTGCAATGGCTCGTCGTCGTGAGTTTCTTGCAGCTTCTCACGATATATTAGAGGAAGTTGAAGAGATAGGACAAAGTGCTAGCACATATAAAAGTCACACCTCTTATCTATGTGATGAGAATGAAGGTTCTAATCCTTCGGATGAACATTCATCTCAAAAATTTAAAGCATCACATTCCTCTCTTCATTCCACTTATTTATCCACTAGCTTGCAGAAGCAACGCAGAGTAACTGACATAGAGATAGAGCGTTGCATACCTGAGTGCAACATTCCCTTCAATGTTGTTCGCACAGATGCATGGAAGAGAATGGTAAAAGCAATAGCTCAAGCAGGTCCTTTTGATGATTGGCATGGAGAGAATTGAGAATCTTCTAGAGCCCATTAAGTTGGGGTGGCAAACATATGGATGCTCCATTCTATCCGATGGATGGAGTGACATTCGACATCGTCATATCATAAACATAATGGTCTCTAATTGTTTGGGAACTTATTTTCTTAAGGCAATTGATTGTAGTTGTGCTGGCACATGCATCACTGGAGAGTTTATATTTGAGCACATTAAAGCTTATTGAGGAAATCGGTGTGCAAAATGCTGTACAAGTTATCACTGATAATGCCTCAAACTGTAAGAGAATAAAAGAGTTGGTAGAGGTTGAGTTTCCTAGCATTGTGTGGAGTCCATGCGTTGCACATTGCTTAGATTTGTTGATCGAGGATATAGGGAAGCTCCCTTGGCTATCTCCTGTGGTCAGTGATGCAAAAAAGGTGATTTCTTCCATACGTAAGAATCACCAAGCATTAGCTATTTTTCGAGCTTATAGTGAGAAAGAGGTGATTCGTCCAGCAGAGATCCGATTTGGCTATGTCTACCATGTCTTTGCCGGACTACATGTATGCATGGATGCATTACGCATGACGGTTGTAGACCCTTGATAGCGGAGCATGGCAAGAGGACGCACAGAGAGAGAAAATTTTGTGCAACGAAAGATATTCGACATGGATTTTTGGGCAGAGATAGAGCGCATTATGCCTATCTTGCGACCGATTCATATAGTTCTACGATTTGCCGATATGGAGGGTTCTACACTTTGCCTTTTGTATCATATGTACACACGGATGCAGGAGGCTATTTCATCTGTGACTACTCTATCGACTTCCGGTTACATTTGAATTCTAATTTCTTAATTAATAATTATTTGTGACTACATTGATGATTGTATAATTGTTTCTTATTTTTATAATTTTTTATGTAGACTACGTGATGTGACGGAGCTAGTGGAGTCGCGATGGCAGTTCTTATCGCGACCCATTCATAGCTTTGCAGCACTTTTACACCCTTACTTTAAGGGTCCACGTCTATGGTCACAGCCTCACATGCGACATATAGAGGACTTATACATGGACCGCATTATGAGTCCTGATGAGCAGGTGACATTTGATAGTGAGTTTTCAGCCTATATGAGCAATGTTGGTATTGCTTATGCTAGATCCACCTCATTGAGGTCAGACGTCATCGCTCGACCTATTGAGTGGTGGAATCATTATGGTTATGGTCACCCTTCCATTGCACATATGCACTCAGGGTCTTGTCACAGGTATACTATATATTGAACCTTGATTTATCATTTGTGATTTATTACATAATTATAATCCAATGTTCATGTATAATTATGTTTAATGATCAATGATAAATGTAGGATTGCTCTTCCAGCCCATGTCAGCGGAATTGGAGTGCATTCTCCTTGGTGCACACCAGGCTCCGCAATCGTTTGAGTATGGAGCAGTTGCATCGTGTGGTCTTTTGTAAGGCGAATTTACGACTATTACGTACATTACGATCTCTTAAAGGTCCAAAGCAGGTAATAATATTGATAATTATAATTTGTGTAAATATTTTTTGAATCTTAACTAATTTTAATGTGATGAATGAATCATGATAAATTACAATATTCTTAAACTTTATTGCTTTTTTTTTTTCAGACTTCACCTATTGATTTTGAGAGTGCTTTCACGTCAGAGGAAACTTGCATATAGGCATCCATTCATGATGAGCACGATCAGAGGATGCTTCATGCAGAGCTTGAAAGCATTGATAGGAGGGTTACGAGAGCGCGCTCTCGTGCTACTGCGAGGCCTCAGAGAGATCCACATGAGGAGGAGGGCCCATCTACGAGTGTGGCACCAGTTTATACCAGGAGACGCAAGATGCGTCCTCGACGCAGAGGCCAACCCATTGTCTTAGAGGAGCGGCTCGAGGACATTGTAGAGGATGCACCAGAGGATCGTGAGTTTGTAGAGATGGTTCCTATTGTGGAGCCAGAGTATGACGATGAAGGGAATGTCATTCCTAGAGATGATATTTCTCTTTCATCATCTCAGGATTCCTTCGGCATAGATGATCTAGAGTAGATATAGACTCATGAGTCTTGCCCATTGCCCACTATGATGTATATATGACATTACATATGATGATTCAGAATTTTTGGTAGATGTTTATCTTACCATGTATGATCACTAATGTCAGATTACGATGTATCATGTTACTTTTTGGATTCATACTTTTTGACATTGGACACTCGATAGTATGCAAAAAATACTCAGTTTTGATGTATCCAGATTCCAGTATATATGTATGTTTCTGACTTCATATTTATGATTTATCAGAGTTCAGAATTTTCTTCCTCGACTATAGTATTTTATGCTATGTGGTTCATCAATGGTATTATGGTTGTAACTTGTAATTTATTATTTGTAGGTTTTAATATGCAAAATATATATGTAATATGTGTATACTATATTTGAGATTCTTATGAGCATATGTGTATTTGTAACAATGCACCTTACGCACCTTACCTTCGGATCCCATTCGGTCCTCGCACCTTACGCGCAACAAACTGAACGCACCGAACGCACCGGACTACCTTGCTTGCAAATTATCAAATGTGGGATGTCCCATTCTGCTTGATCCTTTTAGAAATTCTAATGAAGCTATTGCTTCAAGACCATATACTAATTGGAAGGGAGTATGTTTTGTGGTTACCTTGAATGCCGTCCTGTATGCCCATACCACACCTAGGTAGGTAGTGCCCCATGTCAAGGAATGGAGATAGCACATTTTCCTCAAGAGAGAGATGAGTACCTTGTTAGTGCTTTTTGCTTGACCATTGGCTCGTGGGTAATATGCACATGATTTTTTGTGGAAAATTTTGTACTTCATACATATTTCAGTTAGGGTTTTGTTGATGAAATGAGATTCTTGGTCACTTGTAACTTCAATTGGACAGCCATACCTGCAGAAAATATTTTCATACAAGAAAGCGGCTACCGTATGAGAAGTGCAATCTTTTATAGCCAGAACTTCTTCCCATTTGGTGGTGTAATCAGTGGCCACCAACAAGTAATGATGGAGAAGTGATGGGATAGATTGGCCCCACAAAATCTAATCCCCATTTTTCAAATGGTCTCCATGATAAAGAAATTTGCAAGGGTTGGTTGTTTAGCTTACTTGGTTTTGGTGCACAACGTTGGCAATTGTCGCATGTCTTTGCATATTTTGTTGCATCTCGAAAAAGATAAGGCCACCATAATCCTCCATGTAAGATTCGATGTGCTGTTATGTGACCTGGATAATGGCATGTAGCTGTTCCTCCATGGGCTTCTTCTAGTATTTGTTGTACTTCATGTGGTAGGACGCATCTCCTATAGATCCCATCATATCCTACTCGAAAAAGAGTATTTTGAACGATTGAAAAATTCTTACTTTTGAGCAGCAATCTTCTCTGTTCTAGATGTGCGAGATTAGGTGGGCAGGTTCTCGTGGTTAACAAATGATGAATGTCTTGGTACCAAGTAGGGTAAGTGCTTACTTGAAATAAAGATTGATCTGGGAGGTTGTCTTCTATGCCCGTATCTGGTTCCGGATGTCCTTTAATCCTTGAGAGGTGATCTGCCATGAGATGGTGCTTCCCATGTCGTTGAACTAGTTCGAAGTTGAATTCTTGGAATAAGAGTAGCCACCTCCATACTCTTCCATAGATGTTTGGCTTGTTTAGCAAATATTTGATTGCGTGATGGTTGGTGATGACAGTGAAGTGAATTCCCAACAAATAATGATGGAACTTCTTGAGAGCGAAAACAATAGCGAGTGCTTCTCTTTCAGTAGTACTATAGTTGCGCTATGCTTTAGTTAAAATTTTGATAGCATAGTAAATGGGTCGATCAAGTTTATGTTCTTTGCTAGGTTGTGTGAGTATGGCTCCTACCGCTATAGAACTTGCATCCACATGAACGTGGAAGGTAGCATTCCAATCTGGTGCTACTAAAATAGGTGCACTGATAAGTTTGGTTTTTAGAAGGGTGAATGCATTCTTTTCTACTTCAGTGCATTGGAAGGGTACTGATTTGCTGATGAGCCTAGAGAGGGGCTTGGTTATCTCAGCATACATTTTTATGAACTTGCGGTGATAGCCATGTAGTATTGCTTAGATTTTGTCAGGATCGGGAGCCATACCTTTTGCTGAGACTATGTGACCCAGGAATGTCCCTTCGATCACCAAAAAGTGACATTTGTTTGGATTGAGTTTCAATTTGGCTTCTCTGCAAGCACCAAAAACCTGTTCCAATTGACAAAGATGATCAGTGAAGTTTTCCACTGGAGTAGAACATCCAATGCCTGAAAAGGTGGAGAAGTCGTCCATAAAGATTCTCAAGAATTTTGGCAACAATGATCGGAAGATTGAGTAAACCACTCGATTGAAAGAGGCAGGGGCATTGCATAATCCAAAAGCCATCTTAGTATATACATACGTACCCCAAGGAGTTACAAATGCAGTTTTTGCTTGGTCCTTTGGATGGATGAACAATTGGTTGTATCCGCTAAATCCATCCATGAAACTGTATAAAATATGACCTGCTTGATCTTCCAAAACTTGTTCTGAAAATGGGGTTGGAAACCCATCGGGAACAAGTTTTAAAATCCGCTAAATCCATCCATGAAACTGTATAAAACATGACGAGCCACATCTTCCGAAACTTGTTCTGAAAATGGGGTTGGAAACCCATCGGGATGGATGAACACTTATTTGTATCCGATAAATCCATCCATGAAATTGTATAAAACATGACCAGCCACATCTTCCAAAACTTGTTCTGAAAATGGGGTCGGAAACCCCTCCATGCAAACACACCCTCGAAATTTCAAATTAGGTAGCATATATACAATAAGAGGGTTTACAAGAGTGTACACACATGCTTTGCATAGGTTCTACCTTTGATGGATCTTCACTCCTAGACCTTGGATAGGGCTCCTCGAATTCTTGTAGGCACATTTTCTCTCCTCTTATACACTCTCTTTTGTATGCTGACAACTTTTTCTCTCTTCCCCCCTTTCCCTCTCCCTATGACTCATTCATTCCACACACTCTATGTATATCCCTTTGTTTGATGGAGGTATCCCTTATATAGACCTTAAGGCGAGAGAGATTATTTGTCCAAGTAAGTGGTGGAAGAAGGGCCTATAGTAAGAAATCCCTTTTAATTGCTATGGTAGAGAGACAATCATTATGTGAAAGGTAGTGATCCATCAACTATCCAAGGGAAGAATTTGGTTCCTAGAGGTAGTGGGTCTAGAAGACACTATCAAACCATATGTTTCCTACTATCTTTTGACTCAAATCTATCAACTTTACCTTTTGTCACTTTCTGATATTAAAAAAGATTGCTTTTGAGAGGCGCATTCCTCGTTTGTCCTCTAAATCTCCTTACTTCATCTTCTTCATGTATGGTTTTAGTTTAACTACTTCATAGAATCTTGCTCAAAATAATATAGAAGAAGGCACACTTGCTTTGAATGTGTTAATGTTGACCAGATGGAGAGTTTAGGTAATCCCATTAGGGTCTTCCATATCTGCATGCTGAATGGCATCAAAATATTCTATTTATACCAATACTCTAATATACGTTATCAATTGAATCTTCTGAGAAGAAAACAATTCAAATGTTGGTCAGCAGCATCCTTGTGTAACGTAGTTGATCTCACCCTAGCTTTACAATCTGGATGTTGCCTATCTAAATTATGTACCTTGTACTTTTATTTCTGAGGTAGGAGGTCAAAAATTTGATGCCTATCATGAGTTGCTCATTCACAATAACTTTGAATGTCAATTAAGGTCAACTTGGAGTCAATCAAGGCCAAGCTTTAGTCAATTAGTCAACCCACAATGCAGGGCCACCATTTCATGGTCGCCTTTTTTATTCATCTATACTCATTGATATTGTTGGATATCTTATTCTGCTACTCCTTATATGTATCTGATTAAATTTCTATGTTGTTGGTCGAAGTACGTACTTGTCAACTTAAGTGCCTATCCATCTGCTGAATAATTGCATCTATTATACATTTGGGAACCTTCATTGTGCATCTCCACCATCCGATTGGAGAGCCTTTTTGTTTGGCTATAATTTGCAACTATTAATTTTCCTCCCATAGCTGGAATCTTTTGGCCATTGGATGCACTATGCCACCAGGTTGCCACCAAATTGCTACAAATTACAATTGTGACAAGATGAAAAGGAAAAAGAAATAATGTTGTTTGTTCTATGAGGTTTTGTGCAAGTTTTCACATGTTTTTCTGCAATAAATCTACATAGAAATACATTTATCTTTGCATATAAACAATATAAATGGGGACCTCGGTTGCCGTGTGCGCCAAAGTTCTCCCTCTCCCGACCAGTTCCCCCTCTCTCGACCTTCTTCTTCTCGGCCGCCTTCTGGTCGCCCCCATCCCCCCACTCTATTAGCCTCGCTCTCCTCCCCCTCTGCCCTCCTTCCGCCTTCACCCCTCACCTCTCCTCGCCATCTGCTGATCACCTTCTCCGCCTTCGAAAACCAACCCCTCCCCCCCCTCACCCCTCCCAACCCTCTGTCCGCCTCCTTTTGTCAGTGCTCTATCCCCCTCTCCTCTTCCCTCCTTTTGCCTCTTTCCTCTTCCCTCCCCTTCCCCCCTTCTCCCTTCCCCCTTTTTCCCTTTTCTCTTTCTTTCGCCGTTCTCCTATGCCCCCTCCAATCCCGTCCTCCTCCTTCAGCCCTCCTTCCCTGTGTTGGTGTGGAGGTTTGGTGTGTGTAGGAGGACCGCACATCATTTTCCCTCTCGCCATCACCTCTCCTTGTTCGTGGCAGACATGAATGGAACCAGATTTGGCCCCTCAGAGGGACTCCTTTGAAGGTCCCTCAACCATTACCACTGTGTTGCCCATTCGACTCTTCCTTACCGATGAGGGAAGAGCGAGCTTAGTTTTAGAGGTTGAGCACCTACATGCCTCATCGGTTATTTGAGCTCATTGGTTCGTGTCCCATTCGTGGCGAACTCAGGGACCTTCTTCAGAGCATCCATCTTGGAGAGGTTGGAAATTTGATTTATATTGAGACCTTGGGTTGAAGCTTCTACAAGATGGAGCTAGAAACTCCTGAAGAGGAACTCCTTAGTGTGCTTCAAGAGGAGTCGACATGTGCCCACCGTTCAAAGATGGTTGTGGAGACCTCAATGCTAGCTCCCACAGTCTCTGATCTCTCATATATTGGTTTCCACACCGGAGCCTACGCATCCTCCACACATTGTGACTAGTAGTATTTGGACATCACTTGCCAGTGAGTTTCTTGGTGAGCCAAGAAGCTCATGAGGGGTGGTCATCTCCTAGACCCCCCTAGTGACAATTGGTACTTCTCCCATGACTTCTATTCCTCCCGGCCTAGTGAGTTTCTACTATCATTTATGCAAAGATTCAACTATGAGTTTTCCCATCTTTTTAATGCTCAGGAGGAGGGCGGGTCACCTTCTACCATTTGAATCCATGCAATGGCTCTTGCTTCCATAGCCTGATATCTTTGGATTCAGCATTTTCTTTATCCTTCCCTTTTTGCGGAGCTTCATAGCCTGATTGGATCCAATGGGTCCGAGGGTGGTGTATGTATCTCGATTGGGGATTCCTTGCGGACCTCGATTGTTAACAAGGGAGAGTTTGTGTCTACAAGGGCCATTTGGATGATTATTTAGTGAAGGCTCCTTAGGCATAGCTTTTTGAATCTTTATGCTCCGAACCATGAGAGTGCGCATGCTTTCCTTTTGGTCTCATATTAGAGATGCAGTGCCTAGTGAAGATGCATGGTGCATTGCCTTTGACTTTAACATGATTGAGTCACCAAAGGCGAGGCAGGGAAGTAGCCAGGTCATGGTTCATGGGACAAAATTAGCTCCATGGGAGAGGTTGTGCTTGACATTGAGGCTTCATGATGTATGGCACCTTGAGGACTTTGATAGAGAGAGAGGTAGTCTCTTATTTTCGTTCTTAGAAAGGTGGGATGAATCTCTCTCAGATTGATCAGATATATGTGAGTGATGCCTTGGCAGATTGTGGGGGTATGACTCGAATTGCGGCGGTCTCTTGCATATCGGATCTTTTAGGGTGAGTGTTGATAAGGGTTCTCCTGTCATGCGTATTCCGGAGCACGTTCAGCTTGATGAGAGCTTGGCTCATCGTATTGTTGAGATTTGGGGCCGTGTCCAATGGGATGCTAGTATTCGGGCCCGGTCGTTTTCCAAGGGGCTTCGACAGATTAGTATTTTCTTGCATGAGGTGAGAAGTCATGAGCTTTTTCAGCTTCAGGAGACTGAGCGGTGCCGTACATTGGGGGGTGGCCTCCCTCCAGCATATCCTTCAGCGCCCTTGATAGTGAGTTGGAAGGTGCAAAGCTCGTTCGTGCCTAGCAGGAGCTTCCTCATGTTGAGAACCGGTGCTCTTCTTTTTTCTATCAAAGATAGGCTTCGCAGTGGACTCAGGTTAAGGACAGAGTTTTTGGTGAGTTCTTCTCGGCTATTCATCCATGTCACTCCCGGAGTGGGGTCCACAAGCTTCGTCGATACTCTAGGAAGGTCTATAGTGTTTGCTTTTTGGTTCTGAAAGATTAAGTGTGGGTTACCACAGACCACTTAATCATTGAGGACATTTTATCATGTCGTTTTTGTGTCTCTGTAGCTTGAGGAGATATCTGGCCTATCCCACGAAATCACAGGTCAGGTGTGAATATGAGGGAGCTGCATGAATGATGGCTCGCATATCTCTATTTGTCCTCAACATATTGAGGGCATGTGTGTTGTGGAGGAGGATGAGAGAGAGAGAGAGAGAGAGGGGGGGGATGTGTATATGATTCTCTAATTAATGAGCTCATAACCATGATCTTTGACAACTTTAACCCTTTATTTCAAGAAAAGGAAGGAAAAGGTTTTCTTTCTGAGGAAAACAATGAAGCTGTAAATTTTATGACAACTTCATCCCATGATTTTAGGAAAAGTGGGAATAGTTATTGTCTAAGCAATCCCCTAGAGGCTAGCGCTGTAGATAACATTACAATGCAAGGATGTTTAGAGGGGTTCGTCCATGTTACAACATCTTTTTTATGGCTAAGGCATCCACATACAGACTATTTTCAGTTCTCTCTCTGAATAGCAATTAAAGTTTTTCTTTTTTCAATATCATGTATTTTTTTCTTCCTCTGTATTTCAGATCTTGCGTTAGACTTGTCATAAGTTTATCTTTCAAGGCTCTTTTGTGCTTATAATAAAAACACAATCACAAAAATGGCTCAAGGTTCTTAGTGCAAGGTTGCCAAGTTGGGGCTAATGATTTCTCTATGTTTGTCGAGAATCTCAAGTTTCTGTCCTTCCATTGCGATTTTTTTTTTAATGCCTTCTTCATAAGTTACTCCATAAAATACATAGGTGTTCACTTCTCTTCCATGCTATTGATTTAATGTAATTACTTTGTGTGTAACCATGTTTTCCTTTTTTAGCATTAGAGGTTTTATCTCGGTTGCATGCTCAGAGTTTCATGACAGTACCAAGGTAGGTAATAACTCTAAAGTTGTGTGTTCTTTAACCAGGTTTTCATAAAGGACAAGAAAAAGCTCAGAGCAAGTGGTCTGAAAGACAAAAGCTCACGTATCAAAAAATCTCTTGTAAAAGAACTCAGCCAGTTGCATCCAGGTGATCGAGTTTTGCTTGTCGGCACGTCATCGAAACCACAGGTACATATATTGAAGGCTTCATGTAGACTAAGATAAATCCTAAATGTTGTTCCATTTTCAGAACTGCAGTAGTAGGGGAGAAAGAAGATATCTTATGCTTCTTTCCTTACGTTCTTTTTGTATCTTGTATTTAGAAGCTATTCATTTAGAGGTATCCTTATCCTTATATAGTTGGGGCTCCTAGAATTAAAATCGAATGATGCGAAACAGTCCTGCAGATTTAGGATTCTCGAATGCTTACACTAGCGTGTGGAAAAACATAGTGAGCTTTGCAGTGTGGACCAGTGCTAGTTATCTTGGCATGTAGACTAACACTATTTGTTGTATTCTTATCGATATCGTGGATTACTACCTCTTGTACAACTATTTGAAAATTATATTCGTTAGCAATTAATGCTCTTACATGATACATCATATCTCATTTTATGAAGACTCCTTATGGAACAGACGAGTCCTTTATAACTGGATCATTGCGATCAGCCCACTTCCACTATCAGACAATGAGTATCTATACGAGCAGAACACATTTACAGTCAGTGTGCTTACAAAAGTAGCCATAATGGTCAGTTACAAGACTCCACAGAGGGATGCCCTTTTCAGGAAGCATTATAGATACCAAATTCTCTAAATTTGGGCTCAGAATTTCATCTTGAGATGGAGATTTCAGCAATCATCAAGATGCCCTGATACAAAGATATAGGACTTCCAAACGTAGCCTACACATACACTTCTCCCTATTTCAAGCTTACTTGAAAGTTAAATATGACTTTGATGGCTGCTGTATACGAGTACACAATACAGCTTCCACGTGCCCTTACTGATGGTGAAGCACCATATAGACGCAGAGTAGTTATTGCAGTGTAGGCCATGTTTTGGTTAACTAGTGACATCGATCACCACCTTGTGGTGACATTGAACATCGATTGTCTTTTCTGTCACAGCCTCTGATTGTCTTTTCTGTCCTTGGGGGCTGTGGTTCATGCCTGACTACTGCTTCTAACTAAGTTATATGATGGATATTATAGTTGCTCGATTAAACCCTCTAATTTCTGGACAATTCAACTGGAATATTTACAATGTGCTACATTGAGTTATCCTATTTAGTGCTACATATTTGTTATCTCATTTTTGTGAGACTCTATATCTGTATTATGCTGTCTGTACTGTGTCCTGTATCTGGTTGGTTATTTTTGTACTTTGTTGTTTGCGTGTTTGGGGTGCTCTTAAATCATTATAATACATTGATGAGACACAAAATGCCAGGTCAGCTCAGAATTCACAAATGACAGTTAAGTAAAACGTCAAATGATTTAGCCAACTATAACGAGACAGAGAAGTACATGAAAACATGGCACCTAATCGGATTCCAGAAGATTCTTGCTGGATGTGTTCTTAAGTTTTTCGAGAAAGGAATTCTTTAGCTTGATAGATACCTTTCTTAACTCTTTCACTTGGAAACATAAAAAGTTCTTCCTTAAAATCTTCATAATTCTGTATCTACAAAAGGCTCAGTTTAGAGATAATGTGAGCAGCAGGAAGAGGTGAAAAAGCTTCCACAAGGTTGGCTTACAAGGAAGTATGCATGACGATGCAAAATATGCGAAATTCTACATCTGATTGCATGACTAGCAAAGAGATTGTGGTCATAATCAGGCTGCATTGAGAGAGTGGATCAATTTGTACAATCACTGCTAAGCTTGTCCTAAACTTGCATGGCTTCTCTATGGATGGTGCAAGAAAAAGCTGTGAATATGCACCACATGAACTGTTACATTAGGTATCTTTGATAAACATCCTTGAGCCTTCACATAGGGACATGATTATTTATGGACTAAAGAGGATACCTCGGAAGGGTCTATAAATGATCTGAGGCACAGAGATCTTTGGCCTGCAGATAGTTTTCTTTGAGTCAAAAGATGTGGCAGATGGATTAGAGCAGCCAAACTTGCTGGATTGGATCGTTTTTACATCCAGGAATTTGAGGCTATTAAGGGAGCTGCATGTTACTTGCTGACACTCCATATTGTGAACTTCCGAGTGTCCCTGAGTCAAGCTAGAGCAAATGATTAAGATTGATCTCATTTGGGAGACAGCAGAGATTTGTATTCATGTATGTGTTTTGTGCACTTCGCATACCAGTGGGAGTCAGTGACATCGTGTAAATTTATATGTTAGCGTGCCCTTTGTTTTTTAAGGGTTAACAACTTTCTTCATCTAAATGCTGGTTAGAATTCGGTATTTTTCTGACAGCTGTGGATTCTACTGCTGCCTTAATTCAAAGACAGGTCCCTCCTAGAGGAGGAAATAAGACAGCTTATGGGCTGATAATTGAGCTAGGATTCTTTGAGAAGGAATGAAGATCTTTTGTCTTTCATCATCAGTTCTTTTTATTAAGCAGCAAGACAAAGCCAGAAGAGAGTTCTTTGACTGCCTTGATATGATAGACATAGACACTGGCATTTGATATTTGAGATGCTTTAGTGGCATAGTGATAGGAAATATTGAGGATATATGATGCCTAGCTACTCAGTTTCTTGAGGTGCTTACTGATCTCATATTCTTGCATTGTGGACATATTATGATTCAGGAAATAGAATTGGAGCTGTGTGTACATTTCGGATACATAGTAAGTATACCTGATTTTGTGTGCCACTATGACAAGACATATGCTAAGGGATATGTTGTATGCCCTTTCCTAAGGCAGGCTACCTGATTGTGATACCCACCAATCTCAAGATTTTAGTGAAAGCCTTAGTCTTGTGCTTCGAGCCTGTCAGAACTCGTACATCAAACTGAGGTCAATCCTTTTCTTTTAAAGAGGAAGTTCGGCCAAAGCCCACTGTCCCTGAATCGCTGAATTAATGAGAAAGTACAAGTGAAGGTGGGTTTAGTACCCATGGGACACCCCGTATCCCACAAAGCAGGGGTGACATTGATAAACCACCTGAAGGGGGCACACATGGAAAGCTGGCCGAAGTCGACACATCTTGTTTAACTGGCCCCAGGTCCATGAAGCGTCCGCAGCCAGCAGGGAGGGTCGAACTCTCACCCCCACCTCAGGAGGCGAGAGAGGCAACTGCTACACCCGTCATGCATAGACAACTGAGGTCAATCTTGTCAAGGGACCTGGCCTCCTTAACAATGCTTTCACATTTCAGGAGGCGAATCTGCGTACCTTTGGACTTCGAGAAATCCTATGACATAGTGGATTAGTGTTCCTTCAAGTTACTCTAGAGACACCCTAAGATTGCACTTAAAAGCTATCTACAAAACGGTAAACAATAGATGCTTTAGTAAAGGGGGCATGAATGAGGGCTTTGCTTTGAAACAGGCAGGTTTCTATTCCCTTATCTTTTCTTATCTTTTGCAGAGTCCTTGAGTCCCTTTTTATGGGTTGTCTTTCAAACATAGAGACATTCACCGTTCTCTTCAGTAGGAGGAGCTCCTATAGTTAGCATTCACAGATGGTATAGCAGCCCATTTTCAGGGGTTTCTTGAGAGTGGCAGGCTCTTTCAGCAGCAGCTAGAGAGTTATTTCATTGCAGCTAATACCGAGCAAACTCTATGGTTTCTAGGCAAAAGGAGAGTCTTTCCCTTTGGATTCTTTAATTGGGTCCAAAAGGAAAAGGTATTGATTAGGTTAGATGTGTCGATGTCACGGTCTTTTAAAGGCCCATCTTGCATCTCTTTCTCTGTAAGCCACCTGCAGCTTGTTTATCAAAGTTCTGTACAATTTCACTATGTGGAAAGGAATACTGCTCAAACCTATTCTTCTGATGGTTGTGTGGTACACAATTCTTTAAAGGTATTGTATTGGTCAAGTGAATCAGTGGATAAGTAACTTGATGTCCTTGCGAGTATGGCAATATTGCAAGGGCCGAGGTATTTTGGTGTGTTGTAACTTCTCTTCTTTAGGGCAGACTTGGTTTGGCTGGTCATTCTGAGAAAACGGTTGCCATCTTGTGCAAGTTTATCACAAGTTCTTTAGTGAAGGAGAACCTTGGAAAGGTTTACTTCCAAGATGCCTTTGTGGGAGGTCCATAGTGGTTGGTGATTGTTGGAAATAGAGTAGGACATGGATCATCAAAAAGGCAAGACTAAGAGGCAATGGTTAGAGGAACGAGGAGAGATTCATTATAAAGAACTTCTGGGTTTCAAATAGATAGAGACCCAATCCCAATGTTGATTTTCCCAAACCAACTCACACACACCTTTGAGGTTGGCAAATAGTGAGGCTCCTCTCTCGCGACAATGGAAGATCCTTCTGTGAGCTTCAATAGGCTTAGTTGGAGAGAGCATCTATATGGCTGAGGTGATGAGATGAACTAAGCCCATGATGTTATGCGCAAAGTCGTTGAGGCAACCCTCATTGGCTCTTTTGTGGTTCATCGATCTCCTTAGCATTCATCAGAATGGTTTCTTCATTTTGGTATCTTGGTGGCCTGGTGGTTACACATGTCTCCTTGAGAAAGGATGCCAAGAGGAGAAGGTTCAGCCCATGAGCAGGAGATATTGGTTTTGGGTGGAATGTTGACTTTTTATACAACCTCAAAGGATTGTACTAGCTGGTATTTAATGTAGATAATTTTGTTGCATTTTGGTCTTAGGCCCAAAGCAATTTTGAGTCTTTCTTGATAGGTTTCTGGGGAATGTGATAACTTCCAAATTTTCTTCTACAAAGCACTCAATATTTCAGACTGCACCCAATATTTCTAACTGTGTCTATAAGAATAGTTGGTCTAGGAGCTTATGACAGGCAAACCAATCTCAGTAACAAGCTTGATGGGCTATTTTGGATTCATAAATTTATCGATGGCAATATGCTTTATGATGTATTTTCAGAGAATTAATCCAGGTTGTCCGTCCGTTTAAGGCCCAATTTTACAGGGTTGCATTCTTGCATTTGAATGTATAATATACATTACTGAATCCCCTCTCTAGGCTTCGCGGTGGATGCCTATTAGGTTAACTATAATAAAGTCTCGATGGGAGCCAGAAACCATTCTTTAGTCTCTCTCCACCCTCACTATTTATTCCTCATTCACAAAAGCTCCTTTTGATCATTTGCAGTTTTAAGTCCACTATTAGCATTTGAATGATACAATCTGCCGAATGTTCTTTGTTTAATAGAGAAGTTTTTTTCTATCCTAATAGATCAAGTTCCAGTTTTAAGTCTGCCAAATGTTCTTTGTTTAATAGACAAGTTTTTTACCCTAATAGATCTCCTGACTCAACATGGATACTTTTGTTCTTATTCAGGAATGATTTCGATATCAAGCATATGAATACAATAAGAGAAAATGTCATAAATCGTGATGTAATCAGTTTCAAAGATTCCTTCCTTTTGTTACTTTGGAAAATCTTATATACACTTGGGTGTGCATTTCTTCTTCTGCGTTCTAATTATTTTGAATACAATGATACCTATTTCTTTCCGAAAAGCTCACGGAAAGCAGGTAAGTTGCGAGTCTTAATACGAGATGGCACAAGGGTCATAAGGAATGAATATGGTATATTGACGGAAGATAATGGATTTGTGTTTGCAGAACGCACCTTCCAAGGCAGCAAGCCTCATGACATTGTTTGCAAAAAAGATTTACGTTCCGTACCCTGATTACGCGAGTAGGGTGATTCTGTGGCGCACATTCTTGGAACGACATGGTGCTGTGCTGTCATACAACTTTAACCTTTCAATATTGGCTCATCTTTCTGCACAATATAGCCCTGGAAGTATGGAAGCAATATGCCAACTTGTACTCAGTAAGAAAAGACTTCGTAAGGTACATGGACTTGTGATTCTCGAATTGAGGTTGAAACACTAGACATTTAAGTACGCATTCCCCGTGGAATCGTAGTGCTACTTTATGTGCTCTGGTTCAGAGTCGAATTAGTTAAATTTTTGTTTCTAATCTTGCATGTTCAGTAGACAGTTGTAGACTTTATTTAGAAGCCGCTTTTTTTTTTTTTTAATGCAAAAAAGAACATGTTTACACCATTCTCATCTCACAGAACTAACGTGTTATTGACAGATGCGCTCTCATCCGCTCATGCCTGAGGAGTTTGTCAATCATTTTCATGAGTTCATGCCTGTGGATAAAGCGACCTATGCAAGTCTGAAGGTACGTAATGATGTTTGATTTAGCATGTGATTAAAGTCATTAATTAAGAAACGTAATGATACTATTGGATATCATAACCATAAGCACGGTGCTGTCAAAATTCAGAGCAGCTTCTAAAGTTTTCTGTAGTCGCCAATGTCCTCCTGCATAATACAGCCCTGTTTCACCTTTGAAAATCATTTGGCGATAGCCGAATTGAGGACGTCCTATTTTCACAACATCTATTTGTTAACTGTAGCGTCATGTCAAAATTTCCATTTATTTCATCACTATTTCCTAAAAATGTGAATTCATTAACGGAAATCGAATCGAGTTCCTGTCTACTCATTGTACGGCCGTTCAAATGCTACTAAGTATGTGTACCCGTATCAGATAATGGGGAACCATTCGAATGCACGTTGTTATCAACAGAATATTAGTTTAATCAATGCTCCTAATTATGCATCAAGACTTTCTAAGCATGCATGGAAAGCTGTTATTGTTAACGCGCAGAGAGAGAGAGAGAGAGAGAGAGAGAGAGAGAGAGAGAGAGAGAGAGAGTTGAATTCGTTTCTACAGAACTGGGGAAAAGTTCCCAAGCCCGAAAACGACACAGAATCACCCAAAAAGAAATAAAGGAATCAGTCTTGCATTCTTTTCAAGAGCTTACAAGGTGTTTCCTTTGGTTTGGTGTGAAGAAGTTCAATGCAGTAAGGAAATCTTTGAAAATCAGATTTCCCAGATTTGAAAGAGATTCTGGTCTTTGTACAGTTGTTCATGCAATGCGTATTGAGCATGGAATGTCGAATTTTCTTAGTTGTGTTGATGAACATGAAAAAGACCCTTGACTTGCACGTTTTATACAGCTGTGGCTTTGTTACATGTTTTTCATCAGCATAAATATAGCGCCTCGTTTATTGAACATATTGTTTCGTATGGATATTTTCATCGTTTAAGGATCCACATACTTTTTAGAATGTTTCTTTCTTTAAGAGTTTATCCTTCTTGCCCAATCTCCTTTTTATCATGTTTCTTTCTTTAAGGGGTTTATCCTTCTTGACCAATCTCCTTAAACTTAGATTTTTGTGTCTGTCCTTCTTGAGAGAACAATTGTGTATGTGAATGGGCTTACTACCCATGATACCTCCATACCCCATAAAGCAGAGGCATTTACTGGTTTGGAGGAGAAACTCATTCATTCTCTACTCGAAGTCCTTGGTTGCTTATTTTTATGGTCTCACCCTTCTTCATAATACTGCATAAAGTCTTATGACATCTTAATATGAAGAGCATCATACTAAAAGATGGAGCGTTTAGAGGAAGTATGTTTACTATACGTTCTACAACAATTGTAGAGGTGAATGGGTTTACTACCTATGGAACCCCCGAGGGCATATAATAGTTTGAAGTGTAAATTCATTCCATTCCTTGATTGAAGGCATCAGTTTCTTTATGTTTGTTCGCATCCTTCATTATAGTATTGCAGAAAGGTACATGGCATTTTAATGTGCATGGCATCATATTAATATATGGTGTATGTAGAGAAAATATACTTACTATAACGTTTGAAAAAAACATGATATGGGGTTTTTAGGCCACTAAAAAAATGGGATCCGCATATACAAAATCTTTTAGCTACTTGGGATACGTCCTGAAGAGGAGATTTCCCATGCAAATGGTATGTGTAATTGTGCGCAGATCTGATCTTAACCCGTAATTCTATGCTATTGTATAAAAATGCCAAACGCTTCAACAGAAGCTCTAACAATAAACTCTCAACCATAGCTCAAATATTTTATCATTTGGATCACATATTTATCGGCTAAAGGTTTTCAGAAAATACTGTTCATGAGGTTCAGTATCATTTCCTAGGCATAACCATATATCTCATTGAAGGTCCGTGACTACTCTGAGGTTCATATACAAGGCAAATTTACCAATAGTTTCATAGTAGATCCATTGCAAATTGTGGAGCTTATGAAGGTTACTTTTTCCAAATCTAGTTTTGATTTTTGTTTTCTATTCTTGTAATTTAGCATTTGTAATTTTACAGTATCCTTGTCATAAAATCCTAAAATGCGCACTATCTTAACAACATTGTTTTTTTTTATTAAAGGCCATTGTCAACATGATAATGTAATTGTGTCATTCATATTGTTTTACAAGACTGAGGAAATCTGATAGAAATAATGTCTAAATAAAACTAGATGAGGGAACCTTAGCATTGGGAAAGAATAACTCATCACTATGGAACAACGTTACTTCTTATTAGGGACCTATGAAGATTTGGTTATAAAGACCACTTAAATCCACTCACCACGGAGATCAAAATTTGATCACCTTAAGCATTTGAAATTTAGTCATTATGGGAAACCTATATTATCTTGACATCCCTTCAGTTCTAGTTTAATATCTAAATTATCTCATGATTGCATAAAAATGAGTTACATGCCAGTGCTTATTGATTGCATCTTAAATGTGGATACATGGCATATTCTAGGTATTGTTTTTCAATTTCAATAGATTATCTAAGGTTTGAAAATTAAGTGATTAATTTTGTTAATGTCTCATTGATACATGTTGCATTGAAATATTAGTTGGTTTGTCATTGTATCTTGCATAACATCTTTTACTATCCCAAAATTAGCATAAACATTGGTATTTTCCCTATGTTCTTCTATATCTCCAATGGCAACTATGAAGCTCATGAAATCCGAACCTCACCATATTTAGGAACATCAATGTTCTTCATAATTTTTTAGTGTAGTACCATCAATTTGCGTTAATACCTCATGTTTTTAACCATTAGAATAACTAGAAGGAACCTATAATGTTTTCTTACAATGTGGTAAAATCTTGAATTGCATCATCTTAGAAGGAATCAATTGCATTTTTATGTTTCATAATTGAGGATTCCTAGTACTTGAGCACTCTAATAAAATCACTTTGGAAATGAATCGTGGTCTAGCTTTCATATCAATTTAGCACATTTTTATGTTCTGGTATCTCGAATTTGGTAAAATTCTAACTATTTTTGTATACATATGTAATAATGATCTTGAAGAAAATAATCTAAAACCATGGAGTCATTGTAAGCTCTTACTGGGACTTTTCACTTTACAAGTTTTGCATTCTAATCAAAAAGAAATTATTATTAACAATATTCCATTAATGAATTTGAAATAAAAAACAAGGATGATATTGATGATTTTTATGTTTTCCATATACAAATTAGGAATACTTTTTATGATATATTTAATGTGATAAAAATCTAATTGAAGGAATGAAACGAAAATCAAAGTGATTGAAGATCAAGGATATGTGCTTATGCATCATTTCCACAAAGCTAAAGCCAAGAAATAAATCTTACATACATACATATTCACACACAAAGAGATACATGAATACTTGTTCGTAGTTAATTTTTTGAAAAAATCTATCAAATATGTTCTCTTATCTACTATTGCTCCTACATTTTCTTGCATAACTTCTTTCTTACATGGTATTAGAGCTCTTAGGTATCTTTTAGTAGAGCGGATTTCTTTCCGAACCTCAAAGTATATTTTTGTTATTACCATAGTGTGTGAGTGATGGCTTCATCTTCTAGTGTTGCATTTTCTAATGTTATTGATGCACCAATTTTCCTTCATCCACCTACATTCATTGAAGGCAAGCTTGATGGAAAAAATCTTTTTTTCTTAAAACTCTAAAATTTTGTAATTTTGGACTCTTATGAGTTGTTGGATAATATCATGGGGTCAACATGACTTGATCTAGAATCGATTTCGATGGAAGTTGTTGGGATATTTAGCAACTTTGTATGCAATTAGAAGCATAATGTGACCTCCCAACATGCACTCACATAGACACTATTCTGATGTTCTAGTTATTTCTCAAAGATGGTATAGATATTTCAAAAGATCTTTTGATCACTCAGAGAAGACTAAAATATCTTTCCAACAAGACCAATCTCACCCAAAATGCATTCTCACACGTAAAATGGCAATGTCTGCAAGATAGGCTACTTGGCCCACACTCTCACACACCTATGCAAAGACACCTACTTGTCCCACACTCTCACAGTTTCACCTATGCAAAGACACACTTTAACTCAAACAATATGCAAATATAGATCCAACTTTAGAAGATTCTATTAGCTATCCAACAAGAGTAAAAACATAGCAAATAGGTTCCAATAATAGGAGAAACAATGGATACAACTCAAAGAAAAAGAAACTAGTCACTACTCACATAGGTAGTGAGATATCCTAACCCAAACTTGGGATGGAAGCAATTTGGGGCTTTCTTAAGCTAGGGGCTTGCTTGTTGGACTTCCAGCACTCTAAGGACACTCTAACACACAAAAGAAACACATGGGATCACACAAAAAGTCGTGATACAAGCCTATTATATACAAAGCAAGTAGGTTCCTACAATCCAAGAATCTCTTTTCCTAAAACTGCTCCTCCTAACTTAGAGGACTTGATTGGAATGATTTGGGAAGTGGTTGAGTGACTCCCTTTGCTGAAATCTCGTGACTTGAAGCCTTCATACATTGGTCCACTTGTACAAATTAGTTTGCCCATGAATTTGTACTTTGAAGCTTGACTTTTAACACTCCCCCTCAAGCTTCAATCATCATCTTCATCCAAGGTCTTTCATGCTAATTCATTGCTCAAACTTCATGAGCTTGGTGTCATCCAAAGCCTTTGTGACAACAGTGTCAAAAGCTATCCTGTGGTAGAGCTTTAGTCGAAGCATCTACAGCATTATCTCGAGTATGAACCTTCTCAAGAATAATGTGCTCGGTGGCTAAGAATCTCTAATGATACCGCACCTCAATGTGCTTAGTCTTTGCATAATCGACAGGATTCTTATCTCTGCAAAGGTTGAGAAGTTGCCTCATTAGGACCAACACTAGACTCTCCACCTGTAAAAAGAGGCAGCAAAGTATCATACATGGCTTTGGAGCTAACAGATGTCTCCTTAGTACATAAAAATACATTTTACTGCTTTATCATCCAATTTTCTGCGATGTTGTTCATGCACTAATGCATATGCCAAACAACCAAAAACATGCAGGTGAGCAACAGATGGCTTGCAACCATGCCAAGCCTCATAAGGAGTGATAGACTGTAGCACTTTAGTGGGACACCTGTTAAGTACATATGTTGCACACATGACAGCCTCAAGCGAGAAACTATGTGGTAAAGCCTGACTCTTTACCATACACCTCAACATCCCCATGAGTGACCTATTCTTCCGTTCAGGAACCCCATTCTATTGAGGTCTATATGGCACTGTACAGTGATGTTTTATCCCACGTTCAGCCAGAAATGCATTAAAGTCAGAAGACATATATTCCCCCTCTCGATCAAAACGAAGGGTGCCCATTTTACATGCTGATAGATTTTCAACCAAAATGAGAAACTGTTTGAAGCACAAACACTTTGGACTTTGCCTTCAATGGATATACACATGCATGCTTGGAAAAATCATCGATGAAAGTCACAAAGTAAAGATTGTTCCCAAAAGAAGGTGTCTGCATAGGACCACAAACACCATTATGTATAAGGTGTAATTTCTGAATAGCGTGAACCATCTTTTGGAAAGGAGGAATGCTGCATTTTTCCCAGCCTTCACATACATGTATATCAGGTGCCTCAAGTTTGGGAAAAGAGGACACCATTTCAGATTTTTGTAGGCGTAGCAAACTAGCGAAATTGAGATGACCAAAGCATGCATGCCAAAGCGTTGCATCTAACATAGCCTGAGAAGCATGTATTGCACATGCTGAATCATTTACAGATCTTTCATAATCTATGAGGTTATACAGCCCACGACATAAAATGCCAGAAGCAATAATGATATCACCATTTGATAGATCATGAACTGTACATCTGTCATCAACAAACTTCACAACTAAGCTAATCTTGGCTAATGCAAAAATTGATAATACATTTTTCTTGATCCCTGGCACAAATAAAGCATCTGACAAAGTGAAAGAACTACCATCAGCAGTAGTCAAAATGACCTTATCAACTCCCATAATAGGATAAGAGGAGTTGTTGGCACATGTAACAATATTCCCTGTAGGGGCAAGCTCAAGTGAAGAGAAGAAATTGTGCTGCGAGGTAATATGTTTGGTCGCCCCACTATCAAAGTACCAAACATCTGAGTCTACTACAGACATGCACTGCTCATGAGAAGATGGGTCAAAACTACAAACAGTAGTAAACGACCATTCTTCTTCCTACACAAGATTAAGAGACTCTGTTTTTAGTGTAGAGGCCTCTGCAACAACCATTCCGGCCACTTTCTTAGCAGCCAGTTTTGGACAGCCCTTAATGACATGATCATTTGCTTTACAATATTTGCAAAAAAATTTCTGCTTTTCATGATTTCTTCTCATCTTTGTCTTCCTTCTTCGAATTTGTAGCATTTGCAGCTTTTTGCTTACTAGTAGAAGAGCTCCATTTTCCTTTGCCCTTCTAACTAGCGAGGAAAGCTTGATCTGCAACACGCATAATAGACCTGTTTTGCCTAGACTGATCTTCCTACAAGAAAACAGAGAATAACTCCTCAAATGACAAGGCATTTGGATTGCCTTTAATCATCAAACGAAGAGTAGAAGCAAAACTATGATATGAGTCAGGAAGACCATTCAAAACAGTCTACACAAGTGAGAATTTTGGTATAACTTCATCAGCAGAAATCAACTATTCTTTCAAATCCTTGATCTTTATGAGAAAACTATCCATAGAATCACCTTCATTTATGTGCTCACTCTCCAATTGTTTTCAGAGGTAAGCAACACGAGCCTCATTCCTAGCCTCGTACAATGTGGTAAGTGTATCCCAAGCATCCTTAGCTATTCTGTAAGAGCGAATGTGAGGAATAATGGCACATTTGATAGACAAAGCTATCAATGCATATGCCTAAGCATCTTTGCCATCCCAAGGAATTTGTTCTATAATAGGTGCAACAGAAACAGCAGCACGAACAAGAATTTACACAATATCATCATCTTCAACACCATCTCCATCAGCTCCAGCACAGATATTTACAGAACCTATATTCGCAGGTGTAACAGGACATCTTTCAACACCCTACACATTATTCCATAGTCCTTTTGTGACCAATACATGATGCATCACATAAGCCCATATTGGGTAGTTGGTACCACCCAACTTATCCTCAATGGCCAACATACGAAATACACCACTACTTTCAGCCATGGTGGGTGAATAAAACCTTGATGCAAAAAATTGACTGTATCTCAAAAAGTTGAGCAAAACTACCCAAAGGAGTTCTGCCAGACTTGTAGCAGACTTCGAGATGCTTATACTGGCGAACTGAAACTGGTATATATCTTTGGCACAAAAAGATGAAATAGCCTGCATAAGTGCTACGATAGTGCATTCGAAAGCCAAAACGAGCTCAGATCGCGATTTCTAAGATTGCAACCGGAGAGGTGTAGACAATGCCCTAGATGAAGCGGTGACCTGCTCTGATATCAATTGTTGGAGTTAGAAGTCTGTGAAAGCACGCGAACACCTCAAGGAAGGAGTTGTATTACCAGTAGAATGTACAAAGATAAGTGGTCCGTTAGGGCAATAGGCATATATACAAACCGAGGGAAAAAACCTCCTAAAGAGGGAAAAAAGTGCCCCAATGGTCCTAGAGTGTTCACACACATCACTACCTAATTATATCAACAGCTCTGAAACCAAACATTGCATTTTTATTAGGATTTGTGAGCAGATACATGTCTAATCCTCGCAAGAAGAATTGGGAAGTGGTCAAGATGATTTTGAGATATCTGAGTGGCACAAAGGACAGTGTCTATGCTTGGGTAGAGGGAAAGCATCCATTACTGGTTACACAGATTCTGATTATGCTAGTTTTGTAGACAATCGTAAATCTACATAAGGGTACATTTTTCATTTTGCTGGAGGTGCTATCTCTTAGAGATCTCATGTTCAAGAATGTACAATTGTTTCCACCACAGAAGCAGAGTATGTTGCAACAAGTGAGGCATGTAAGGAAGCATTATGGCTTTCCCGTCTTGCTTGTGATATAGGTCTATCTTAGGATGTATCTCGTTTGCTCAATGATAGTCAGTGTGCCATTGCAAACTATGCCAAAATTTTTGGCGTAGACTTTGCGTGACAGCAAATTAGATGCACCTTTGTCATATCATACTCGATCAAGCTCTCATGGTGCCTCTTTTGCATCAGATTGCTATGCTATGGCTGCATCTAGTCTCTGTGATGAGAATGAGCTTGTTTCATTTGAAGAAGCACAAAATTCAAAAAATTGGACGGCTGCTATGCAATCTGAATATGATGCTATAATGAAGAATGGTACCTTGTCTTTATGTGACTTGCCTCCTGGCAAGAAGGCCATTGGCACAAAGTGGGTATACAAGCTGAAGCATAAACCTGATGGAACAGTTGACAGGTATAAGGCTAGGCTTGTTGCAAAGCGTTATGCTCAGAAAAGATGCATTGATTTTGATGACGAGGTGTGCAGGTTAAAGAAGGCATTATATGGCTTAAAGCAAGAACCACGTGCTTGGTACGAAAAGATACATGCCTATCTCATTGCACATGGTTTTGAGAACAGTTCAACTCAAAGCACCTTATATGTTAAGCATGATAATGATGTGCTTCTGATCATTGTGGTGTATGTTGATGACATGTTGCTCACTGGTCCTCATGAAATGCATATTGTTGATTTTAAGGCTGATTTTCATGCCTCATTTGAGATGTCTGATTTGGGGCATTTGCATCACTATTTGGGCATTCAGTTTATGCAAGTTGATGGTGGAATGGTTTTGTGTCAAACGAAATATATTGACACATTATTGCAACATTTTGGTCTTGAAGACTATAAGCCTATTGCCACTCCTATGGAGACAGGTTTACGATTGAGTCTTCATGATGTTGGATATTCAGCCAGATATTCAGTTTGTTGTCTCACAGATGAGCAAGTTTATGCATTGCCCAGATGTCAAGCATTGGCAGGCGGTTAAGCGCATCTTTTGCTACTTGAGTGGTACTCGGCTACTTGGATTGTTTTATCCCAAGGGGGGATCACTACCACCAGATTTGCATGCTTTTTCTAATAGTGATTGGGTTGGTTGCTATGACACCATGTGTCCACCAGTGGTTTTTTCTTCATGCTTGGTAGCTCATGTATATCTTGGTTGAGCAAGAAGCAGCCTACTGTTGCCACTTCGAGTTGTAAGGCTGAGTATAGGGAAGCTTTCACAGCGACTATTGAGTGTGTGTGGCTCAGACACCTTATGGTTGATTTGGGTGTTGGTCAATCTTCTACCACTTCCATCTTCACTGACAGTCAGAGCGCATTGGCAGTTGCAAGGAACCCTGTGTTCCGTGCTCGCAATAAGTACATTGAGGTGCATTATCATTATGTCATGGAGAGGTTCTCTGCTGGGAGATCAGCTTGGCATATGTACCCACGTAGGAGAACATTGCAGACCTTTTCATGAAGGCTCTGCCTAGGGAGAAGTTTCAAGCTTTCCGCAAAGCTTTGGGCTTACTTCCTTCTGTGGGTTGATTCCACATAGCTTGCCACTTCCTTATACATGAGCACTAGCTCCTTGTTCACTGCATCACTCCTAGGGGGGATTTGTTGATATATTTAGGTAGTGATGTGTGTGAACACTATAGGACCATCGGGGAACTTTTTTCCCTCTTTAGGAGGTTTTTTCCCCTGGCTTGTATATACACCTATTTCCCTAACGGGCTACTTATCTCTGTCCAAGCTTCTCCTTCCTTGTGTTGTTCACGTGCTTCCGTAGACTTCTAACTCCAACAGGAGCTACTATGGCATACATGAGACTACCAATAGCAGGCTGATAAGGAATTTTGTTCACGAATTCCTCTTCCTCATCTAATTTGGGGCAATCATCCATGCTCAATTTCACATATGTGGGTAAAGGTGCACTCAATGCTTTTCCACCCTACATATTGAACCTATGAAGTACTTTGGATATGTAGCCACTTTGAGACAATAATATGCATCTTTTACTCCTATCACGAGTAATGTGCATGCCAAGAATATGTTAAGCATCCCCCAAATCCTTCTTATCAAATGTCTAAATTAAGTTCTTTTTTAGAATTGACAAGTCATAAGAGGCCTTCCTAGCAATCAACATTCATCGACATAAAGTATCAAGCATATCAAGCTGGCATCTGAGCATCTCTTTATGTAGAGACAATGATCCTCGTTGCTTCAAGAATAGCCTTGAGACTTCATAAAATCATCAAACTTTTGGTACCATTGTCTACGCGATTGTTTAAGTCGATACAAGCTCTTCTTTAGCTTGCAAACTAGACTTTCTTTGTCAAGAACTACTAACCCTCTAGTTGTTCATATAGATTTCATTTATAAGATCTCCATGCAAGAAAGAAGTTCTCACATCCATTTGAACTAGCTCTAAGTCCTCCATTGCAACAAATCCAAGCAACATTTGAGGGTATCCATCTTGACCACTAGAGAGAAGATTTCCTTGAAATCAAAACCATGTTATTGCTTAAAATGCTTTGCAACAAGTTGCACTTTATACTTTGGAGAAGCACTATCTGATGTGTATTTTAGTTTATATACCCATTTACATGGTAAAGATTTCCTAGACTTTGGCAAAGGTACTAAATCTCAAGTACCATTCTTGTGAATAGAATCCAACTCACTCTTCATGGCACACTCCCACTTTACATGATCATTTGTCTACATGGCGTGTTTGTAGCAAGAAGGCTCACCAACATCTGTTAGCATAACAAATTCCAAACCTGGAACATATATATCAGGTGGATGTGAGACATGTGAAGAGCATCTGAATGGTTGTTGAAGAGGAATATTTGCAGATTGATCTGATCAGACATTCTCTTGAACATCCCTATGTGTAGCACTTTTATGCATGCTAACTGGAGGACTCATATCCTCAAACACCACTCTTCTCACTTCAACGTCCTTAATGGGTTGTTTATGCATCTTAGACTCATTGAAAATGGCATCACTACTTTTTTATCATTGACTCTATTTCAGATCACATAAGCAATATCCAAATTGTCATTCTTAACCATATCCAAGAAAAAAGCATTTGTTTGACATATGGTCCAGTTTTTGTCTAAGATTCTTGGGTATATGAACATATGCTTCACACCCGAAAACTCAAAGATGATCATAATATGGTGGCTTCCTTGTCCATAACTCTTGTGCCTCTTTCATGTCTTTGCCAGTACTAGGTGAAAGGTTAATCACGTGAACTGCAGTCAATACTGCTTTTGCTCAAAAGCATTGTGAAAGCTTTGCATGATGCAGCATAGAAACTACTCTATCCTAAATAGTTCTATTCATCCTTTCAGCTATAACCTTTTGTACTAGTGTATAAGGAGCTATAAACTCTCTATGAATTCCCCTAGGTTGACATAAAACATTGGATTCATTTGAGGTATACTCACTCCATTATCTCAATGTAAAGCTTTGAGCTTAGTTCCTTTTTTAGTCTTAGCTGAAGCAAGCCATTTTTTTAAGGTAGGGAATACCTCATCCTTTAATTTGATAGGATATACCCAAACTTTTCTAGTTGCATTATCTATGAAGTGAAAAAGTAAAGAGAAACACCTAATGACCTTGTGGGCATTGGACCATATACATCTATCTGAACGGGATCTAAAGGTAGAATTGAAGAGTCAATCAATGTTTGTCTTATGCACATTCTTAGTTTGCTTTCCACATTGACAATGCTCACAAAATGAAAAATCAGAGAAAGTAACACAGGTAAGTAGCCAGAACGAGAAATATTTTCCATTCCACTACAAGATACGTGGCCCAAATGGCCATGCCAAATACAAGCCATAGGTTTTTCGGTAACAGCTAGCAAGTGTTCTTTTTGTGAAAAAATAAAGGATAAAGTGAGCCAACTTTGCTTCCTTTTGCAATAACCATATTGCCCTTTGATATGCAAAAGGATTGAGCACAGAAAACCACCTTGTAACCAAGGTCATCAAGTTGACCAACTGACATCAAACTATGTGATAAGTGAGGTGCATGGCATACATTATGCATAGTAAATTTTGAACCATCAATGAATTGCACAAGCACATCTCCAATCCCAACAACATCATACTGGTAAGAATCACCAAGTCTCGCAGTACCAAGAGACTTTGTTGCATAAGTAGAGAACCATTCTCTATGTGGCGTCACATGGAAAGAAGCACCACAATCTAGTAGCCATGTGTGGGAAAGAGAATCAGCCATAAGAGCCTCAGTAAGCACAGTATTGTCAAGTGCAAACACATCAGCATCATCAAAAGTAACATTGATTTCTTCAATCTTCATGATTGGAGTAGATGGTGCAAGTAACTATTTAACATGCCCATCAACATTATGCCCTTTATATTTAGCATTCTTTAATGCATAGCAGTCTTTCTTCATGTGTCCTTTCTTATGAAAATAATGGCATTCGATATCCCTCTTCCTTGATTTACTTCTTTTATTTCGTTGACTATTCTTTTCCTTATTCTTGCTTCTGCCACGTTGTTGATTGTTTCCTTGGTAAGAATCATGAACATTATATGCATCTCCACTCTGAGTGCTAACCATAGATTTTCTACAAATTTCCTTACTCAAGAGTGCTCCACATATATCATCATAGACCAGTTTACCACCAGGTGCACTATTGCTAATCATTGTGCAAAATTTATCCCATGATGATGGCAAGGTGCATAACAATAAGATTACTTTCAATTCATTATCCATGTCCATTTTCTGAGCCTCTAATTGGGAGAATATAGCATCAAACTCATTTAGATGAGCAGCAACACTATCTATGTCCTTCATGCAAAGATCATATAACTTTCTCATCAGATACACTTTATTTGATATCGTTTCTTTTCCATATGTATTGCATAACTTATTCCAAAGCTCCTCTACACTTTCACAGTCCAATACTCTAAAGTGAACATTATTTGCCAGGTGCAATCCAATGGTAGACCTGACCATTTCAGCTAACTCATCCCAATCATCTTCATCCATGTCAAAAGGCTTCTTTGAGATTCCATTTAATGGCTTCCATTGCCTCCTCTAAATCAACACATCTTTAATCTAATTCTTCCATAGAGCAAAGTTTGTGCCATCAAATTTTTGGATCTCAAGATGTTCTTTGCCTTGCAAGTTATGGCCCCTCCTCAGAACACTAGCACTAGACCCTTCCACCATACATGCCTGAGACCTCTGATGCCATGATGATAGAGAATTGAATAGAACGATAATGGAGCTAGAAGAGTCCAAACACCATTAAAGCTAAAAAAGGATGACCAACTGTGAGATTGTGAAAAAAAAATCAGCATAATCTTCCCAGAAAAATGAATTAATGAACATTAATGACCAAACAAAAGGATTATGTCAAAATAAATGTGCTCACACCAATAGTTGTATCAAGGAGTAAATTGAATGTTGTATAATTGACAAAACCAAAAAATTCGAAAAAAAATTGCCAGCGTATCCTCTGCAAAATGAGCATATGACCAGTATCAAAATCTCATACAATCGCAAGTACTGATATATTAACATGCATAATGAATCATCAACTCCACTACATATAATCAGTTACCCGAAAGAAGCCAACTAGGCTTATTGAGCACCTATGAACAACTAGCATACATCTCCTATGGCGAGGCTTGGTAAGTCTTCCACCTACATCACCGAAGAGAACCCAACATCTGGGTGCCTCCCAATTAAGAAAACCTCACCATGACCCTCTTTATCAAACGTAAAAGGCTTTATGCAAAAAATGTTATCGGTATATCATTGGTCACATGGATGTATATAAGCAGTATCCATAAAATTTTACATAGTGTGTATGTGATATATGCAGTAAAATGGCACTAAAAAGGTTGAATTCACAGCCCAAATACTAGCCAACAACAGTCGCAAGTGTTTTTCAACTCTTTTCTTTAGGGTTAAAAAACCTACATAGACGTGGTGTCTGCTCCCACCATAATTAAAACCTTTCAAGAAACCTACAGATTTATTAGTGTGGCTGAACACAACCCCAAAGGTGAATATTCATTGTCGAATAGGTACAAAGAGCACTCTTCTAAATGTTTATGAACCTGTGTAAAGAGAACTATGCATGAAAGTACTCCGAAATGGCTCCAAGAATAACCCCAAAAATGCTTCAAAACAAGCTTTGAAAGCAAAGAATGAAGCTTTGAGGGCCCAAAACATGTTCAAGGTTATGTTAACCTTATTCTTTCCCCTTCTTCAAACACCACATGAGTGTATCTTAGTGGCAAAAATTGTTGGTTAAGGGGGGGGGGGATAGTACTGGGATGGATGACCTCGTGGGAAGTAACGAGAACCTCTATCTTCCTTGATCGTTGAGGTCCTCCCTCACACGTAGCCAATGGCGCCAGTGGTGAATTCGGTGACTTGGATGAGAACGTATGCCAAGGTCTATGAATTGTTCACCGCTTTAGTTGTAAGCCTTGGAGAAAGCCTTGGGTGGGTGGGCGGATGCTCGCTTTGCTCGTACAAAAGGAACAAAGCTTTTGCATCCAAATGCTCTCATAGCAGTGAACTATTTTGATAGCGATGCACCTCAAGGGACTCTCCTTCTTGAGAGTTCCATGGCGATACCTTCAATGTAGAAAACCTAGATCCAGATGCCATAGATAGTACCCTGCACAGAGCTTGTAGAATACGTAGAAAACACAGAGCACAAACATAGATTTCTTGGGTGTTACAAAATGTGGTTAAACTTACAATCTGTGGCTGACCAAGCCATTATATGTTTTATTAAAGAACATATACAAAATTGTCCGACGGCCATTTGGCCTTTCACATGGACACTAACGATAACACTCCACGGTCTTCATCTGCCACCTCAACTCCATCTTCATCTAGATCCACAAGCTTTACTTTCCTTTTTGTTGAATGACTTGATGCTGAATTTGTTCTTGCTTCTGCTTTATAAAGTGATGAAATTTGATTTTCATCTTCTGAACTAGTGCTTTGATGACCACTTATCTCAATACTTGTTTGACTTTGAGCTTCTTCATGCCTAGATCCATCATCTTTATGTTCCTATAAATACTCTACCTTCTTGTACCATGGAATTAGCTCATCAAAAGATACATCTATTGAAACTTTGAGCTCATTTGTATTAGGATTGAAGCACCTAAAACTCTTTTCATCATTTGCATAGCCGATGAAGACATACATTTCCAAAGCTTGCAACTTGTGCCTTAGCTCACTAGGAACTTGAACATAGAATGTACAACCAAATATTTTGAGGTGGGAGAGGTTTGGCGTCTAACCATACCAAGCTTGATAAGGTGTTGAAGTTTGTATTCCTGAAGTTGGAGCCCTATTGAAGTTTTTATTCCTGAAGTTGGAGCCCTATTCATGAGGTATACGGTTGTATTGCCTAAATCACTCCAAAAATGGTTTGGCATATTCATTGCATTCAACATTTCCCTAGCTGTCACTGCAATGTACATGTTCTTCCTTTCTGCAACCCCATTTTGTTGGGGTGTATGCCTACATGTTCCTTGTCTTTTGATGCCTTGATCCCAAATAAAATCTAAAATTTCAATGGAGAAGTACTCTCCCCCTCCATCGGACCTTAGTTGTGTGAAACAATTCAAGTGGATGTTGACTAATGTATCCACTCTTCTTGAAGGGAAGTCTCAATTGCTTATCCATCTGACAAGCTTCACATAAGTTCTTCATTCCTTTACCTTGAAAACTTGGTAGACCTTCTATGAGCCTCTTTTTTTGCATCTCCTTCATCCTTTGAATATTGATGTGGCTAATTCTTTTGTTCCACAAGTCCAACTCCACAATTTGCTTATTGACAAAAGTAAAATATACATGATGTGAAGGATCTGGGTTTACCTCTAATGTATACAAACTTCCTTGTTTCTTTCCTCTTGGCAACCAACTTATAGCCTTGTTTGGGTTTCTCCACAAAGCATTCTTTTTTGTTGAATCTCACTTGGTAATGTTGTCCACTATTTGTCCCATGGATACCAATCTTTTGATGATTGTAGGTACATGAAGCACATCTTGGAGGAACCTTCCTTGCTCTTTTTCATCCAAACCAACATCACCTATGTGTGTGATTTCATGGGTTGTATCATCTCCTATTTCTACATGCCCTTTACCTCTTGGAGCATGTAGATTAGTGAACAAAGTTTGGTTGCAAGTCATATGGTTGTTGCAACTACTATCAATATACCATGTTTTTTTAGCTTTCATACATATGCATCATAAGGAGATTTTCACTCTTAGAGCTAGTTAATGGATACATACCTTTCCCTTTGTATGTTGAGCCTTGGTTTTAACTCCATTTGTTGCTCCCTTGGTAATAATCCCTTGCATAATTTCCATGGCATTCAGATATGTAGCATCCTTCACCATCTTAGTTTCTTGATTTTTGATATCTTCCTCCTCTTCCTCTTGTCCTTCCTCTTCCTCTATGTGAAGAGCCTTCTTGTTCATGTCCTTGATTTCTTTGTCTCCCTCCAAACCTTCCTCTACCCCTGCTTTGGTTACCTCTTTGTCCTTTGCTCCTTGAGTTGCCTGCATAAAACACTTGGGCATCCTTGCCCTTTGATGAACCTCCATTGGTCACCATATGAGAAGCTAATTGTTCAAAATCTGGAAGTGTTTACCTTACATAAACTAAAGTGGTATGGTTTCCACTTCTCATCATCCCTCATACCATTGAACATATAAGCCACTAGAGCATCATCATTTATGTGGATGTCGATAGATCCCAATGCATATGAAAGCTCCTTGATTTTGAGAATGAATTTGTTTTTTTTTTTTAATAAAAGGAGTTCCGCCTTAGCCTACTCTCTGGGACTTGTATTAAATAAAAGGAAAATAAAAGTACAAGTGCAGGGGACTAGTGCCCACGGGACCCCCCAAGTCCCACAAAGTAGGGGAAGATCTTACAGAGTTTATATGGCATTACAAAGAAGGTTAATCATCCTCTCATCACCCTCATGCGGGGCCTAGTTGGGTTTGATCTTGTTGTTGATCAGAAGGAGCACTTTATGATGCCTGAAAGGGGGGGATTTCTTACATTTGGTGATTCTTTTACCAAGAAGGAATAGTGATTTCTTGATCAACCACTCTTTAGGAGAGTCGACAAGGTTATAAGCACATCTTTCCCATCAGATCTTCTAGAGGACCTCCCCTCTGATGGCACTCTAGAGAGTCGCCCAACAGCTGATCGCTTCTCCAAGGAGAGCTTGTTTCCAGTTGATATACTTTTGAAGTCTAATTTTCTTTTTGACAATTTGTCAGAGCCTGTTGTAGTTGGGAGAAGAAAAGAAGATGTGACCAACATCTTCAATGGACTGGCAACAGTGCCTTCACTAGGGAGGCACCCCACAAATTTTGTTAGCCTTTAGGTTGGTCCAGATTCCCCTATGAAGAATTTGCCATAAGAGGACATACTTTTTTATTTCTAAGAGATGGTGCCAAATAGCCATGAACTTCATATCCCACCGCAGTCGTGTCCACGACAGGCACCACTTTGTGTTGAGGGTGACCTGGTAATCAATGTTTCTGTTGATATTCAGGATTTTTGTTAGGCAATTACCATTGTGCCATCTGAGACCCAACGTGAAGAGTGAATTTATTGATGCTACTCCCTAAGTTCTTCTTTATATTAATCAACACATTTTTTATGCAATCTTCCTTGCTTTAGTACTAGTATAGTAGAGCCTCTCCAAGATTTTCCTTGAATGTATCCTATCATAATTGTTGTTAATATGTTGTGAAAGAATGAAAATAACTATTTTGTCACACTCATTACATTCGCTAAATGCCTTCATATGGTCATTGGTTGGACTATCCCCCAACCTAGGTCTTGGATCACTCCCACTGATCAAACCCCAAAAGCCCTCACATGAGGTAGTTTGACATTCTAAACTTCCAAGGCTGATAGTTCTCTTTGTCAAATTTCTCCATTTGAGTGTTGAAATCAACCATATCTTGTTTTCCTTAAGCTTTGGAACTCTCTTAGTACCTCCTTGAAGTGCGATTGGTGCAAAAGAAAATTGATATTACCTCCAAGCTAATATCTCCTTTGATAAACTCCAAGTATGCTTCATTTGACAAGGATCGAGTGCTCCCCCTTGATGTAAAAACTTCATCCACCTTCCTTTGGTGAGGAAACCTTTGAAACACCAACTCAAGTAGCTCCTTTTCTCTTAAGTGGATGCTCCCAAGCACTTCAAGATGCTCTAATACCACTGTTGGTAGATTTGGAAGCTCCCTATGCAACTAGAAATGTAATGTGACCTCCCAAGATGCACTCACATAGATAATGTTTTGATATTGTAGTTATTTCTCAGAGATGGTGCAGACATTTCTAGAGATCTTTTGACCTATCAAAATAGACTAAAAGATCTTTTCAACAAGGAAAATTGCATCCAAAATGGACTCTCACACATAAAATTTCAATGCTTGCAAAATAGGATACTTGGCCTACACTCTTACACACCTGTGCAAAGACACACTTTCACTCCAGAGACAATAAATCAAATAAGATGCAAACATAGATCCTAAGATTTAATCCAACTTTAGAATACTCTATTATCTATCTAATAAGAGTAAAAACATCACAAACAAGTTCATACACTAGGAGAACCAATAGATACAATGCAGAGAAAAAGAAACTAATCACTCCTCACATAGGTAGTGAGATATCCTAACCTAAACTTGGGATGAAAGCAAGTAGAGGGCTTTCTTAAGCTAGGGGCTTGCTTTTTGCACTTCTAGCACTCTAAGGAAACTCCATACACAAAATAAACACATGGTATAAGTCGTTATCTAAGCATATTATATACAAAGCAAGTAGGCCTCTATAATCTAAGAACTTCTTTTGATAAAACTACAGACTTGATTGGAATGATTTGGGGAGTTTTTGAGTGATTCCTTTCGGTTAAATCTCATGAATTGAGGCCTTTATACATTGGTCCACTTGTACAAATTAGTTTGCCCATGAATATGTAGTTTGAAGCTTGATTTTTTATAGAAGCTCCATCGAATCATCAAGTAACAATCCAACCTAATATAGATCATCTTCAAGCTTGGAAGAGAAGAATGCATATGCATTATGTGCCATTTTCATGATTGTAAGTGATTCTTTGCTTAATCTATTCCAACACACCACTAAAGCACATAAAGCTTTGGGCATATTGACATGTCAGTATGAGACCAAGAATCATACTCAAATTCAAATTATTGAGAATCAATAAGCAAATGAGAAGCATCTTGAATCGGAGAAGGTGGAAGACTTCATCAAGTAAATCAAACATTTAGAAGATCAATTGGCTATTAAAGGTGTTCTAATAGGACCTAAAGAAATGACTCACATGTGGGTTTGAATTCTTCCCACTAAATATGATGGGTTGGTAACTCATCTTAACACTCAATTTAGACTCTTCCCTCTTACCTTTAAAGATTTTTTATAATGCTTTTATAAGAACTCAAATGTGTTTAAAGAACTCAAAAGGCTCAAACAATGCAACATTTTCAGCAAATGCAAAGGGGAAAGACTCTTTGGTTATTTCACAGAACAAGTCAAAGAAGATTCAGTTCACCAAAAGCTTTTATTGCAAGAAAAATGGTCATGCCATTAAGGAATATAGGAAGAAGCAAGTCGACAAGAGAAATGGTATTCTCAAGAAGAATGGGGACTTGGCAAGTAAATGCAGAAGACAAAGACACAAGTAGACTTTGGTATCAATGTTTTGGGAAGCTTGGATTTTCATGATGGGAAATCAACAAAGGAAGTTGTTTCCAAAAGAGAGTAGCAATCAACTCAAGATCCTCTAGAGTTGGTACATGCTAATCTTTGTGGTAAAATGTCTACTCTTGCTGTGGGATCATCTCTCGATCTTTTGCTGATAGTTTATGATTATAGTAGAAAGATTTGGGTACATTTTATTTGAGAGAAGGCTCATGCTTTTTACAAATTAAAAATATGGATAATGATTTTAATGTTCAAATTGATGTTCCAAAGTCATCTGTAGATGGGTTGCACAAATCAAAGAGGATTGAGCAACAAAGAGAATCACATCATATTGTCAATATGGATCTTATCAATGAGATCATTGGATCAATAAAAGATCCCTAAACAGTGGATGAGGCACACAAAGAACCTAAGTGGGGAGTAGAAATGAAGGTTGAGTATGATAAAATACTAAAAAATGGCACATGGCAGCTAGCTGATTTACATCAAAGAAAAATATAATTGGAACTAAGTGGATTTGGAAAAAAACTACAAAGAAAATGGTACTTTAGAGAAGTAAAAAGCTTGGATCTTTGCACAAGGATTTTGACAACCTACTGCTTGAATGAACAAAATTCACATGGCTCTTGAAGTTGTTGCACATAAAACATGTTCTACCTTTTAGATAGATATAAAATCAATAGTTTTGAATGGATACCTCAAGAAGGATGCATATGTATGTCAATCACAAGTTTTGAGGTGCATCATTCAGAAAAAAAGGTTTGCAGAATTAAAAATGAATTATATGGCCTTAAACAAGCTCCATGAATTTAGTGCAAATTGATAATTTTTTCAAAAATATAGGCTTTCAAAGAAGTACTTCTTGTGCAACATTATACAATATGAGAAAATATAGCCAACTAGTGATTTTCATCTTGTATGTGGAAAATCTCATCATTATAGAAGATCATGCAGATTTCATCAAACAAACTTGTGTTATCTTGAGAAATGACTTTGAGATGATAGATCTCAAGCTACTCCATTATGGAGTTGGCATTGAAGGATGGCAAAAGAATGATGGGATTTTCATATCACAATAGAAATATGTTATAGAAACTCTTGAAAATATTGGGATGATTGCTTGTGAATCCCCCAACACACCTATGGAGGTAAATCTTAAAATCTCAACAAAGGATGATACACTAGAAGTAGATGCTAAGAAATATCAAAATCTTATTGGGATTCTTATCTTTTTATGCAACACTAGAATAGACATGTGTAATGTTGTTGGAGTACTGAGTAGGCTCTCTAACAAACCAAAGGAAAGGAATGTAGGCATGCAAACTCTAAGGTACATTGTAGGAACATTGGATTTTGGTATTCTTTAGAGCACGATACTCTTCAAGGGTATATGACTCAGATTGGGTAGGAGATTGTGACTCTAGAAAATTCAGTTTTTGGATATTGCTCCTCACTTGGATCAATAATATTTTTGTGGGTAAGTAGAAAGGAACCAGTTGTGGCACTTTCTTATTGGAGAAAAATAACTAAAAAGTTGCACGTTTTGCATTCTATGAAGCAACATGTATGTATGTATGTATGTGTGTGTATGTATGTATGTATGTATGTATGTATGTATGTATGTATGTATGTATGTATGTATGTATGTATGTATGTATGTATGTATGCATGCATGCATGCATGCATGTATATATGTATGTATATATGTATGTATGTATGTATGTATGTATGTTTGTATGTATGTATGTATGTATGTATGTATGCATGCATGCATGCATGCATGCATGTATGTATGTATGTATGTATGTATGTATGTATGTATTTATGTATGTATGTATGTATGTATGTATGTATGTATGTATGTATGTATGTATGTATGTATGTATGTATGTATGTATGTATGTATGTATGTATGTATGTATGTATGTATGTATGTAGAGATTATCTACCCTTTAGTATCAGTGAAACACATTTTCAAATTTATGACTAGTTCTTGGACCATATGGTATAGTCCAAACTGAAGTTAGAAAATGAGTGAAGAATGATACCAAAAAAAAAACTAAAACAAATATAAATATGAAGCCATAAACATAGGATCTAAATTTAGTTTCCATTAAATATTGTCAAGAAGAATTTAGATAGAGGGATCCTTTGCCATAAGTGAATAATGCAAGGTATTTTTGAACCCACGATATCAGCCCCTACAATACAGGTTTTACCATGAGAGTCATAGATCATGGGCAAACGGACAAAAATCCAAGGCTACATGCAATGTTAGGACTAGATGTTTCATCAAAAACCATGGCTCGCATTCAATCTAGTGCATCCAAAAATGTGATGATCATTTAGTTATCATCGTCTATGCAAAAATTCATTTAACAAACAAGCATTTGTATAGCTGAAATTAATAGAAAAGATATAGAATGCTTAGGAGAAATAATGATCCTCTTCAACGTGGAAGGGCTAGTCTCTTTAGATAATTTTTTTGTAATTGACAAAGAAGACATGGAAGAGAATCTTATCTCAGGAAGAGATTGACTAAGCAAGAATTCAATTACAATAGGCTATACATTAGAATGTGTAATGGTGGATAGTGAGCATATGCATGGCACTTTATCATTTTTTTATCCATGTTGTTTTGCATCTACATGTGAATGTCTGACTTGATAACATGGAATGCATTCCTCTAAGCCCACATTAGCAAAATCATGTGATGACATTTCTATCAAGAGTGAATGTGAGAGACAAGCTCGGTCACCAAGAGAGGAGAGGTCAATTAAGTTGCATGAACCTTCATTGGAAAATCTTAGAAATCTCAACCAATGAAGAGAATGAGAAGGTAAAATCTGTTGACGAGATGATCGCTCCTACTTCATCTACATTTGTATCCGCATGAGTGCATCTCCATTTTGTATCCAGGAGGCACTCCGTTTCTAGTCTATTTCCATTTTATATTGTACTTCCTTTGTATTTGGGTACCTTGCCATGTGCTTCTACCAGTTGTATTCATTCTCCTTTCAGGAGACTTATCCCACATATGATGTACTTTTGAGAGCCCCTCCCAAATCTATATAAGGAGGGCCTCTCCCCTCATTTGTACTTGGTTAGAAGCTTGAGGAGCCTACTCCATGCTCTTGGCAAGCTCATTTCTAATCCACATGAGTTTACCCACTTCATGGTCTACTCATTTTGTGTCTCACACATTCTTTGTTTTGTGAGAGTACTTTCCTTTTCATTTTACTTCCGCATGCGTACTCTCTACATGGTATCAAAGCGCTAGGTGGAGGTCTTGGTGGTGCATTTGGCGGTCATTTTGGTGGTGGTGGTGCTTCATTTTGGTGGCGTGCTTTCTCCTCATTGAGAGAGGCCTTTTGCCATCAGGTTTTTGGGATTCATTTTGCCCATTTCCCCACCCTCCCACCCACTTTCCTTCATCATTTTGTACGCTCGTTACCCCCATTTTCCCACCCTCCCACCCTTATTCTATCATTTTCACGCTCCATTCTTGAGCATATCCATTTTTTTTAGTGATTTTATAATAGATCTCATGTTATTCAGTGTTCATAAACACTATGGTGGAGCCATTTGATCGATCTGTATTCGGTTGCGTGTGTTTTTGACTTAGTCTCTGTTGATCTATCCACAAAGATAGGAATAGCAGCTGATCGGTCCCTCTGAAGCTCGTTAATCCAGAGTCACTTTAGAGCATTGCTAGGGAACTATGTCTGCGTGCATCATCTACAGATCCTTCTCTGTACCCATGTTCGAGGTAGAAGCTTGACTTCATCGACACAAAGATAGTGCCTCCAATCTTCTCAGGTCTTGCACTTGCAGAGAAGATCGCATGCATACTCCTGCCGTATGATCCAGTCCTGATAAGGTGGCAACCGCTGTGTAAAATGGAAATGGGAAAACACATTGCGATCAGGACGAGGTCTGACAAGCAGCTCCTCTGAGAACTCCTCTTCATCGAGCTTCTGCGCAATCAGCACAAGGACAGAGGCGACAGAGAAAAGTCGGATCTCAGAGATGAGGAGAGGTTCATCCGTATGGGATCGAGGTGCAGTCACAGGGTTGGCGGTTGCAGAAGGAATCCAGGAATAATACAAAGGGAAGTGACTGGTATAACTAGTCTCTTGTTCAATCATGGCGACGCAAGAGGCCATCAAGCCTGCTGCTCTATACAAATAACACAGAAGAAGTAGAGAGAGACTCTCTCTGCAGCGCCTTCGGTTGTAACCTTCATTCTTGTGCAAACCGTCTCAGAGTGGATGAGGGAGCTCGAGCAGCACGGTGCTCTTCTCTTCATAGTCAGAGAATGCAAATTTCGGTCGCCATTAGAGAGAGAGAAACAGCGCCAGAGAAATAGAGCGAGGGAGCTTCGCAGCACATAAGCACAGCATCTCGCTAGCATTGAGCAGTAGAACAGTGTTATCCGGGGTGACAGAAAATGGAAGAGTCGGATAAAGCGAGAAGTTATGAGCAGAAATTGAGTCGAGTGTGATGCATGTATCGCGCAAGAAGGGAGCAGTCCATACAAATAAGGATCGTTTGTTGGGCGTGCAGGTGATAGAGTATGACGGGTGCCCGCATGCCTGTGGCTGCTCATTGACCCAGAAGGACGAAAACGTCGGAGATGATGATGTAGAAGCAAAAGCCAGCATGAGAAGTATCGAAAGGATGAGCTCGAAGCACTAAGAAGCCATGGCGGCGAACCTGTACTAAGGTTAAACTGGTAAGCTTGCGTCCAGCGCGAAGAGCTAAACCCTGTCGACAGTGACTCAGATAGAGAGAGTGCTAAAGTTAGAGAGAGAAGAGCGCCACTTTGCAGACTCGGCGGCTGGGTACTTGCCATCCCAGTACCTCTGGAAATTTCATGTGGTATCTCTGTTGACAGTGACTCAGTGGCGCGCAGGCAAGTGGAGCCTCACTGAATGTTGAAGCAAATTTAGCAAATCGTGAAGGCGTGTGCTGCGGAAAATTAATGCTCTAATACATTTCTTATGATATTCAGCATTTGGCACAAGGATAATAGAAATTTTGCCCCACACGGCATATTCTTCATTTTGACTTTTGCTTAGTAACGCATAACTTTGATAAGCATACCATCATTTCTAGAGGATTATTTTGTATTTTTTTTGCACAAGGTTTTAAATCCTCTCCCTCAAGATAATTGTTGTAACATCACAAGAGTTACTTTATCTCTTTTAAGGTATCCACCCTTCTATTTTGGCACCCTTTGGCACTAAGTGCCTCCCTCTTTGTACACTCAAAATATAAGAGAAAAGTGGTGTGTGTGCATACTTGTGGGTTGGAGGCTAGTTTAAGCCCACCCACAAGCTTCTTCAAGTCTCTAAGCCTACTCTAAGGCTCAATTGGTGTACAACGGGTTAATCTAAGCCCCCTCCTCTCGCTTCGACCTATCTTGGTGTTGTACGAGTGCAGGGCTACTCTAAGCCCCCCCCACCCAAGTTTTTCAGTCTGGTATCGAGTCGTTCATTTGAAGCATTGCAATTATTTTGAAGCGACATCTTTGGCAAGAGATTTTGGCAGTGTTTTTAAACACTTTCTCTTCCCAGCTTGCGCGATTGGCAAAGATTTTGGAAGTGTTTCTAAACACTTTCTCATCAAAGCCAGTGCGTTTGGCGAAGAGTTTGGTAGTGTTTATAAACACTTTAGATTCAAAGCATTGTAATGACCAAAAGTGAAGGTAGCTCATCATCTATGGCTAACTTCTTACCATCTTTCACCCCTATTTTTATGCCTAAGGATGAACGCCTCAATGGCCAAAATTACAATTTATGGAAAGATGTCATGCGTGCCTATAATTACACGAATCTTCTTCATGAAGTCGTAGATGGGTCAGACCCCGAACCCAATAGGGATACCAACTTAGACAATTGGCATGTATGGAATGTCAAGGACAAAAGAGCCTTAGGCCACTTGTTACTTGCCTGTGACGAATTGACGAAAGGTCATATTACGGCCTGCAAGACGTCCAAAGACGCTTGGGATACGTTAGCCGCGTTGTATGAAGACAAGACCCCTTCGAAGATCTATGCATTAGAGGTCGAGTTTCATAATTTAACCATTAGGCCACACGACACAATTACGAAGGTCATAGCCCAATTTGAGGATTACCAACATAAATTGGCACTATGTGGTAGGCAGATCTCTAGTGAAGACATGGCCATTTGACTTCTCAACAAGTTACCTAAGTCGTACGACACATTTGTCACAACGTTGTATAATCGCGGCCAAGTTTTATCTTGGGAAGAGGTTCGTCGACTTTTGCTCCTCCATGACTCGCGAGCCAAATCGACTTCCTCACAAGAGTTTGCCATGAAGGCCAAAGGCCCATTCAATAAGGGCAAAACCACAAGTCATCAGGCTAGCAATGGATCTAAGCAACGGTCACACAATTCATCGAAGAAGTTCACCTGTAATTTATGTGGCAAAACAGGCCACTTAGAAAAGTTTTGCTACAAAAAGAAACAATCATTGAAGGCTTCTACGTCTAGCCAAGCATCCAAAGGTTCCCAACATAGATCCCACTGCTTGAGTGAGGAACTTTTCATCTCCACAGAAGCCAAAGCACTAGTGACTTCAAGCTCCCCACATGAGTGGATCTTTGATAGCGGAGCTACCCCCCATATGTGCAAAGACAAGGACTCCTTTCAAGAACTCGAAGAGCACATGGGAGAAGTCTATCTTGGCAACAACAAAAGTTTACCCATCGAAGGCAAAGGGAAAGTTCAAATTTCCAACCATCAGGGGGAATGCAAGTCTTTATCCAATGTTCTTTTTGTTCCAAATTTATGCATGAATTTACTTTCTGTCAAAGCCATTACAGACCAAGATAAACAAGTATGGTTTGATAACATCTCAGTTAAGGTAGTTGATCCCCATACAAAGAATATCATTGCTCAAGGTATTGAGGAAAAAGGCCTCTACAAGTTATCATGCTTTGTATCCAATGAATCAAACTCAAGTTTGTAGCACCAAAGATTCGGCCACACTTCATACTTATCAAAAATCTCTTCCTCCCAACTTGTGAAGGGATTGCCAAAGATCGGGCAACTTACTGATGTCTGCCAAGCTTGCACCCAAGGCAAGCAACACAGGGGCCCAGTTCCCAAGGAAGCTTCAACACGTGCGAGGAACCCACTTGCCCTTATCCACATGGACTTATGTGGACCTATGAATACCCCATCGCTGAGTGGATCCCTCTACTTTTATCTTCTAGTAGATGACCACTCTCGCTTTATTTGGGTGTACTTTTTGAAGTCAAAATCAGACACATTCTCGAAGTTTCAAGCTTGGATAAAGGAAGTTGAGAATGAAGCTTCAACTAAAGTTAAAACCATCAGATCCGATGGAGGTGGTGAGTTTATCAATCATGACTTTGATAACTTTCTCACCCAAAAAGGAATCAAAAGACAAGTCACTCAACCTCATACTCCATCCCAGAATGGAGTAGCTGAAAGGAAGATACGCAGTGTGATGGAAATGGCACGAACAATGCTTCATCACAAGGATCTACCCTACAAGTTTTGCACAGAAGCTGTGCATACTGCCGTTCACATTCTTAATCAAGGATTTACAAGTGCATTACATAACAAAACACCCTTCGAAGCATACTATGGAAGAAAACCAAATGTGAACTACTTTCGAGTCTTTGGTAGTGAAGCTTTTGTCCATGTACCAAAAGAAGATAGAAACAAGTTACAATCAAAGTCCAAGAAACACATATTCATAGGCTACAGTGACCAATCAAAGGCATACCGTCTATATGATATGGAAAACCACTCCATCACCATTTCGAAGGATGTGACTTTCAATGAAGCTTCATCATACTCAAGAAAAGATTCAAGTACAAGTCTTAGTCCACCTATCTACACTTCAGAGGGGGACTCAGTATTTCCAAGACCCAACTCAGAAGCAAGTACTTCACAACAACCACGCCGATCTCAAAGGCTTCTTGATAGGCAACAACGCGAACAAAGTCACTATGTTAATTATGCTCTAATGCACCAAATTCAGCAAATTCCAGAGCCATCTAACTACAAAGAAGCTCAAGGCCAACCAGAATGGGAAACAGCTATGAAAGAAGAACTCGATGCAATAGCAAAGAACAAGACTTGGACATTAGTTCCTAAACCAACCAACCATCAAGTCATAGGAGTCAAGTGGATATACAAAGTCAAATACAAGTCTGATGGCACTCTAGATAAATATAAGGCAAGATTAGTAGCTAAGGGATACAAGCAACAACATGGCATTGACTATGAAGAAACCTTTGCCCCTACTGCAAGATTCACAACCATAAGAATCGTCTTAGCACTAAGTGCTCACTTTAAGTGGCCCATTTACCAGCTGGACGTCAAAAGTGCATTCCTCAATGGTGATCTTCAAGAAGAAGTATATGTTGAACAACCTGAAGGCTTCAAGATCAAAGGCAAAGAAGATCAAGTCTACAAGCTTCACAAGGCACTTTACGGACTCAAGCAAGCTCTCAGGGCCTGGTATGAAAAGATTCACAAGTTCTTTGAAGACAAGGGCTTTCACAGAAGCAATGTTGATGCTAATCTCTACATCTATCAAAAGGAATCTTTAGTAGCCGTCATCATTCTCTATGTAGATGACTTGATCTTGACAGGCTCAAACGAAGAACGCATCCAGTTCATCATCACACAGCTTCACCTTGAGTACTCTATGATAGATCTTGGATTACTTCACTACTTCTTAGGCATGGGAGTTTGGCAAACAAAAGAAGGTATAATCCTATCTCAGAAGTACTGCTCTGACTTACTTTCCAGATATAACATGGATCAGTGTCGCTCAGTATCTACACCACTTGATCCAAACATCAAGCTTACATTGGAGGACTCATCATCACTTGTGGATGTGCATACCTATCGACAGCTTGTTGGCTCTTTACTCTATCTTGCCAACACTAGACCAGATATTGCTTATGCAGTTGGTATACTCAGTCAGTTTGCACATCAGCCTCGTCAGACTCATTGGGATGCTGCTCAGAGGCTACTTCGTTACCTTGCCCTCACCCGACATCATGGTCTTTGGTACAGAGGGGGCATCGAACTCGCCGGATATTCTGATTCAGATTGGGCTGGTGATCCTGATTCTCGACGGTCTACTTTTGGGTATATATTCTTGCTTGGCTCAGGACCTATCTCTTGGGCAAGTAAAAAGCAGCCTACAGTTGCACTATCATCTACCAAGTCCGAGTACCGAGCATCGAGCTTTGCAGCATGAGAGGCCATCTGGCTTCGATGTTTATTATCTGACATTGGTGTTTTGCAGGATACTCCGACATGTCTTCGCATGGACAACCAGTCAGCCTTGGCCATCGCCAAGAATCTAGTGTTCCACGCTCGGACGAAGCACACCGAGATCCAGTACCACTTCATCCGCGAGAAGCTCATATCTCAGGAGATTACTCTGGAGCAGTGTACCTCTCAGGAGGACCTGGCGGACATGTTCATGCTTCAGCGCTTGGTGGACCTCTACAGCATTCAGCCGCTCCAAAATGGAGTTGCAGAGGGGGTGTTGACGATATGATCGCTCCTAGTTCATCTACATTTGTATCCGCATGAGTGCATCTCCATTTTGTATCCAGGAGGCACTCCATTTCTAGTCTATTTCCATTTTATATTGTACTTCCTTTGTATTTGGGTACCTTGCCATGTGCTTCTATCAGTTGTATTCATTCTCCTTTCAGGAGACTTATCCCACATATGATGTACTTTTGAGAGCCCCTCCCAAATCTATATAAGGAGGGCCTCTCCTCTCATTTGTACTTGGTTAGAAGCTTGAGGAGCCTACTCCATGCTCTTGGCAAGCTCATTTCTAATCCACATGAGTTTACCCACTTCATGGTCTACTCATTTTGTGTCTCACACATTCTTTGTTTTGTGAGAGTACTTTCCTTTTCATTTTACTTCCGCATGCGTACTCTCTACAAAATCCACTCCTCAACCATAGACAAGAAGGATATTGAGGAAATATCAATCATTCCCTTCATCAAATCCCAAGATTCAACAAGTCTCAGTTCCTAAGGCTCTATATCAAGATCGAACAGAAAAATCACAAATATGGGTTCCTAAACTTGTTTCATGTACAAATCATCTTGTGATTTTACCCACTAAACTCAACTCTATAGAAAATCCTAAAACATAGAACATGCATAGAAAGAGAGCTAAAATTTAAACCACATAAAAGAAAAAAGTCAAAACGATAGCATAACGACCAACCAAGTGGATTTGGGTACCAAAAAAATCTCTCAATAAGATATAAAAAGCTCTAGGACACCAAGAGAACCCATTGTCCTTCATACCAAGTGGGTTAAGAAAAAGCTTTGATCCCAAAATGAGCTAGGAATATAACAAGATGGATTCCCAAATCTATAGGTCGCCCATATTCTTTGGGCATTCCCATGATAGAATCATCTTTAAACTCACTTGATCCCTCAATGGAAAATTTGTATCAACTTCCTCAAGTGACTTAGCTTATAGGAAAGCCTCTATGTGTGAAAACAATTTCCTAAAGGCACAGCCTTTTCTTTTTCATCATTATAATCTTTCTTGCATTTCAAAGTATGCATGCTATAGGGCCACACCAAGGGCCATGCATAGAAATCGTTGTGAATTCCATGCACAAAAGGCACACACACTTTATTTTGTAGATATTCTTGTAACATTACTAGCATGCCCTAACTTGCTAACTTAACTAATTTAGGTTTGAAAAAATTTGTGCGAAAATTCTTTGCTATATGCACATCGAACAAAATGGAAGCCTCATCATCTTGAAAAGTAGTCAATGGTGGAGAGATAAGGAGCAAGATTGCAAGAGAATAGTGTCATAGCTATTCCAACTTATTGACTAACAAAACTAAACAGAGTGCTAGTGCATACAGTAGTGGGAGACATCCATGTTTACCACCATAGTATGCCATGAGAGTCTATAAAACATTGTATACCTTGTCTCAAAATTTCACGAAATACACAAAGAACTTAAGGTTCTAGCGGCCTTGAAGAAGTTATAAATAGATGAATGTTTAAACTTTCCACTACTACATGTCAATGCAAATAGATGTATCGAACTCCTTTCCAATTTTGAAGTTAAAGAGAAGCTTCTAGGGATCACTATAGTGAAAAACTTCTCAAGGCAAAAGTACGTAATTATAATAAATAGGAAAAGCAATAGCATGTGCTTTAAAGTTCCCAGTGCTAGATAAAGATACTACCATCATGAAATTTAAAGTCACTACCTTTACTACCTTTGAAGAGATACAGTGCCCAAATATAGACCTAGCCATTAGATTATTTTGTGTATACTAGGCCAATTAAAAGCATTGCCAATGCTTTTGTCACACTTTGAACAATCCAAAGGACTACATAAATGTGAACTAGATGGTGTTCGACCAACTATCAAGAGGAAAAACTCATTGCAAGTCTAAAACTTTTTTGGAGGAGGTATGGTGCTAACACAAATTGTTTAATAGTATCTAAAGTGTAAAGAAGACCTCTTACTAGCCATATCAAGGTCCACTCTAGCACCACGTATTGCGCACACATCCATGTACCATATTAAAGGACCAATTATCACAAAAAAAAAGGAACGAACAGGCTAGAGAGATACTACTTGAATCTTTTCAACCTCTTGTGGTACATAGAACAACACAGAAAACTAAGAAGAAAAGACACCATGAAAGCAATTAGTCCACCTAGCGGAACTATTTGATTCACTCAGTGTCAAATGAGAGGAAGAAATGGCCAAGGTGTTTGCAAACCTAACTTCACAAGCACCATCAAGACCAAAAATCATGCACCATAAGACCAACTCTTCCCAAGAAGACTTAAAAATCACAAAGAAAGAAGAAGGATCCATCCGAGGTAGAGAAAGAAAGGATTCACACTCCAATGAAATTTGTAAGTAATACTCCTTCCTCAGTTGAATCTTCTAGTTCACATCCATCATCCTTGTCTAAGGTTGCACCATCTTGAACCATTTTGGAGCATCATATATATGTAACTCAAACAACATATGAAGAGGTCACTCTACACATTACACCACCCATAGCTAAAACACAACCTGGTGCATCCTCCATATCCCCCCACATTCAAAATTTTCTACATAACATCTCCATCAACACCAATCCTTGTCCCCTCACCACTTCATGATAGAATATCATTGCCAGACCTCCACCCTCTTCAATGGAAAAAATATGCAAGATATTTTGAAGTTATTATGAAGTATAGTATACCATATACATGGAAAGAAGTAGAGAAACTAGAAGCAATTACATGAATACACAAGAGATATTGGCACTACAAAAAGAGCTACAAGAGAAATGGATGCAGCATATCAAGACTATGACATTGTTGGTTGAAACTCAAGAGGATGTTGCAAATGCCACTACATAGGTAAGTACTCTAATGGATAGGGAAGGCTAGCTTAGGATTCAACTTCAAATGGAGACAAATGAAGCTGCAAAGAGTAGAAAGGATTAAGAGTGTAGAACAATTCCTCAACACTCAAGTACTAACATTTGTGGATAGACGACCAAAGATGATCCATGACACAACATCAACAGTTTCACCTATTTGCACACATAACATGAAGAGTTTTAAGGTATATAATAGGAACTCATTATTACAAGAAGCCAGAGTTGTTTGTATATGAAAAATGTCTACCTCTCATGATTGTATGTATTAATGCACATTTTGTAAGGCACTCATTATGAGGAGAAGCCAATCGTGTGTTACCCAAGTTGATGGGAATCCCAACTTGCATGTTGCATGAAGGTCGAATTGGAAGGTCTTAATTATTATAAGGAAAGAGAGTTACTAGGGTCCCCAATTGTGGGGTCTAGGGCAACAAAAAGGAGTAAGCATGGCCGGGGCATCCAAGGGGTTAGCAATCCTCCTAGCTAGGAGGGGGTCCTAAGGGTGCCAACAATCCCCATGGTGGGTTCCAAGGGTAGTGCCCCCAACATGATAGTAAAGGGAATATATCATATTCAAAATTCATTCATATTTGTTAGGTCAATTGAGCTGATGTAGATCCTAAGATGCATATAGGGATCACGTGAGCAATGCCTCCCACGTCCTACCATCCATGCCTAGTTATCCATCGAAGGTACACCTCTCCATTAGCCTATGTATACATGACTTCTACACTATCTCAGACATCAAATTGAGTGATCATACCTCCACCTTGTAACCCCTATCTAGAGTCTTCTAGATCACCATTTAAGCTCTACCTTGAAAACCCATGGGTGGACAACATAATCATCTTTGTATTTTTTTCATAGAAAATTTTTGAAATTCTACTATGTGTATTATCTTCTCTACTACTGCTCATGTGTTCTCTTGTATAACTAGTTTTTTCATGGTATGAGGGTTGTTAGGTATCTATTACTAGAGAGGAGTGTTTTCTAAACTTGCAAGTATATTTTTTTTTATCACCATAGTGTGTGAGTGATGGCTTCATCTTCTGGCATTGGTGTACCTTCTAATGTTATTGTTGCACCAATTTGCATTTATCCACCCACATTCATTTAAGAGAAGCTTGATGGAACACATTACACACTCTAGAAGTTCAAATTTTTTGCAATTTTGGACTCTTATGAGTTTTTTATGGGGCCAACAGAGCCTGATCTAGAGTTCATTTTGATACAAGATCCATCACACCCTCAAGTGACAATCTAGCCTGATCCAAATCTTCTTCTAGCTTTAAAGAGGCAAAATGCAAATGCATTATGTGTGATTGTTACAAGTGTAACTGATTTTGTGCTTACTCTAGTCCAACAAACCACTAAAGTACATGATGATGGGGCATATAAGCTCACCAATATGAAACCAAGTATCACACTTGGATTTCAAACTTGAGAATCAGTTAGAAAATGAGAATCACCTTGAGTTAGAGAAGGTTGAAGACTTCAACAAGCAAATCAAACATTTACAAGATCAACTGGTTGTCGTTGGTATTTTGATAGTAACTAAGGAATTAGCTCATGGGTCTGTTTGAATTCTTCGTGCAAATTATGGTGCCTTGTAATTGCCCTCAACACTCAAGTTTGACCCTCGGCTCTTATCTCTGAAGAGTTTTTGGCAATGCTTCTAGAAGAAGAAGTTTGTTTCAAGAATGGGCAAGGTTCAAATGATGCAACATTTCTAGAAAATGCAAAGGGAAAAGGCTCTTCTTATAGCTCAAAGAAGAAGCCAAAGAATAAGAAGTTCACTGAAAGGAGTTTCTATTGCAAAAAGAAGGTTCATGCCATTAAGAAGTGTAGGAAGATTAACGGTACTCTCAAATCCACATGGAAGAATAGGGAATCGACAAAAAACATGGAACTTGAACTATGGATTTCCATAGAGGAGGTATATGCATCTGCCCAAACTTGTGTGGATGAACCTTAAATATTAGATAGTGGAGCATCTCGCCATATGACCAACAAGAAGTATTGGTATAGTTCCTTAATGCCTCTACAATAACCTATCAATGTAGTGGTTGGAAATGACTCCAAATGTCTAGTTGAAGGGACATGAACCATCTCTTTGTTGATGCCACTACTCTTGAGAGGAACTCTCTGATGTTTTGTATGTTTCTGCAATAGAAAGAAATTTATTACTAGTTTCTACCATAGACAAACATGGTCCTAAAGTACATTTCAAAAAAGAATGGTGCAAAAATTTTGGATGGAGCAGGTGATATTGTAGGAAAAAGGAGTGTAAAAAGATAACTTGTATTATTTATTTTCCCTCACTATTATACAAGACAAAGACACAATTAGACTTAGACATCAACATTTTGGGCACCTTGGATTTGTAGTTCTCAAAGTGACACAAAGGAAAGAGATGGTAGCACATTTACTTGCATTTTTTGATTTCCACCAACCATGTAAATCTTGAATGAAGGGCAAAAAGTAAAGGAAAGCATTTCCAAAAGAGAGCAACAATCGAGCACAAGCTCCTCCAAAGTTGGTACATGCTGATCTTCGTGGTAAAATATATGCTCCTGCTTTGGAAGGATCTCTCTATTTTTTTTTTATATCTGATTATTATAGTAGAAAGAAATAGATGTATCTTATTCGAGAGAAATTCAATGCATTCGACAAATTTAAAATGTGGCACAAGACTGTTGAAAATGGAACACGTAGAAAAATGAATAAGTTTAGTATTGATCGAGAAGGAGATTTCTTGTTAACAAAATTCAAAAACTATTGCAATGCTCATGGAATGAAGATGCAACTTACCACAACCCACACAGCTCAACAAAATGATGTTTTTGAGAGATGAAACAAGTTAGTAGCTGAAATGGGTTGCTACATATTGAAAGCTCAAGATACGCCTAACTCATTTTGGGTAGAGCAATTAATATGGTTGTGTACATTTTGAATAGATGCAACTCAAAGATACTACATGGCATTAGTCCTCAAAAAGCATACTCGGATAAAAAGCCTTCAATCATGCATTTCAAAATTTTTGGATGTTTTTGTTATGCACATATACCTTAATCAACAAGAACTAAGTTAGGATCAAAAGGTAGAAAATGTGTTTTCTTAGGATAATTTGAAGACGCTAAAGCATATAGACTTTGGGATCTAGAAGCAACAAAGACCATTGTCAGCCGTGATGTGCTAGTTGATCAGCGACCACATCTAGTGGATAACAAAGGTAAACCCACTATCTAATCAACTGAAGAAATAACTCACCTTGTGCCTTCCCATAGACATGTCACGATCGATGAAGAGGAGAAATCAGATAATGGCATTCCTCCACGAAAAATCTAATGGATTTTTAACACATAGTGTAAGCCATTACCAAAGTGGGCACAATAGCTCTTTGATGATTGTAACCCTCAAGTTGATGTTCTAGATCATCTTTAGGTGGGCTATGTAGATCAAAGAGGATAAAGGAGCAACAAAGAGCTTCACATCATATTGTCAATATGGATCTTATGGCTAAAATTATGGGATCAATAAAAGAATCCACAATTGATGAAGCACTCAAAGGCCATAAGTGGAGAGTTGTAATGAAGGTTGAATATGATAGCGTACTAAAGAATGATAGTTGAGAGCTAGTTGATTTACCACCAAAGAAAAAGGTAGTTGGAACAAAGTGGATTTGGAAAGCAAAATACAAAGCAAATGGTACTTTAGAGAAGTACAAAGTTTGGCTTGTTGTACAAGGATTCTCACAAGTGGAAGGATTTGATGTCCAAGAGACATTTGCACCATGATCTCAAATGACTATGATTCATGTGGTACTTGTAGTTGTTGTGCATAAAAGGTGTCCTATATTCGAGACGGATGTAAAGTCACTATTTTTTAATGGACATTGGAGATACCTCATTCAAAATAGAATTCTTTTAGACTCGAGAAGGCATTATATGGCCGTAATCAAGCTCCAAGATCTTGGTACCAATGAATTGATATTTTTTTCCAAAACTTAGGCTTTCAAATACCTTTTTTGCATATTTGTATGTTATGAAAAATATAACCTACTAATTATTTTCATCTATATGTAGATGATTTGATCATTAAGAGATCATATAGATTTCATCAAACAAACTCGTGCTAGCTTGAGCAATAAGTTTGATATGATAGATCTCGGGATATCCATTATTCCCTTGGCATTGAAGTATGGCAAAAGGATGATGATATTTTCATATCATGATAGAAATAATATCCTTAAAGACTTTAGGATTATGGACCACAAATCCACTAGCACACTTATGGTGATAAATCTTAAATTTTCAATAGAGGATACTACACAAGAACTAGATGCTAAGAGCTATAGAAAGCTTGTTGGGAGTCTTATCTTTTTGTGCAACACTAGACCAAATATTTGTTATGATGTTGGAGTATTGAGCACGTTCTCTAACAAACCAAAAGAGAGCCATTGGAGGCATGCTAATTCTAAGGTACATTGCACGAATTTGGATTTTGGTTTTCTTTATAACATAGGGGATATGATTCAAGGGTATTGTGATTCATATTGGCCTACAGATTGTGATTCTAGAAAATCAGTTCGTGGATATTGTTTCTCGCTTCGTTCAAGAATATTTTTTGGCATAAGTACGAAATAACCAACTCTCGCACTCTTCCCAACTAAGGAAAAGTACAACTTTGCTTGCTTTATTCAAAATGTTGTGTTACATGTATCGCTATCAACAACATACTTTGCTTTTGTATTGAAAACATATGTACATGCTTGAACATGCCAAAATATACCATTTCTTATGAAGTAAAATATTTACCCTAAAGTAATTTTTTTTCATATAACAAACATATTCATAGTTTGTGAATCCGACATTGGATGCATCATCCCTACCCAATAATAGATATTTATTCTTGGTGCCATTCAAATATCTAAATATTCTTTTGATCACTTCCCAATTCTTCTTTTTAGGATTAGACATATTTCTACTCACAATTCCCACAACAAATGCAATGTCAATTTGGATACTACCATAACATAAAGGAGAGTACCAACAACTGGTTGATAATTAATTTTTCTCATAAGTTCTTTCTCCTCATATTGAGCCTATGAAGTAATTTGGATACGTACTCACTTTGAGATAAGTATATGCATCTTTAGCTCCTATCATGAGTACTCTTCATGCAAGGAATATGTTTGGTGTTCCTGAAATCTTTCATATCAAAGTTCTTACTCAACTTCTTTTCATCTAAGAAATTTTTTATATATGCTATCAATCATATCAAGTTGCCATATGAAGCCTAGGATTTTTGCCTATAACCCTAATGGCATAGTTACCTTGTTCTGTATATTCATTTAGTAATACATTCAGCGTTGTGTTGCTTTGTAAGCTTCTTCTTCTTATGCAATTGTTGAATTCCAAGAATCGGTATCAAACTAGGTCATTGCTTTCTTTAGAGGATCTTTGATACCATTCCAAACAGAGTCTTAGAATCGCATAAAAATTGGTAAGCATACTTGTGGTCATTAGTATAAAACAGATTTGCTATGGGGCATCAAAATTTTGATTTGAGCTTCTTTTGGCCTCCAAATGCACTTTTGCAATGACTATGCTCAAAATTTCATCCTTTTCAGCCAAACACACACACACATACACACACACACACACACACACATATATATATATATATATATATATATATATATATATATATATATATATATATATATATATATATATATATATATATATATATATATATATATATATATATATATATATTTCTTTCTTTCTTTCTTTCTTTCTTTCTTTCTTTCTTTCTTTCTTTCTTTCTTTCTTTCTTTATTTATTTATTTATTTATTTATTTTTATTTTTATTTTATTTTTTTGTACGAGGCCTCAAAGTCTGCTACAACTATAGAAAAGGGTATTTCTATTCAACATTTTTGAGAAAAATAGTCATTTTTACATCAAGGCATAGTCATGGTTGAAATCAATGATGTAATTCTTATGCTCCTATTTGGGATAAGTTGGATGGGTCTAAGTACCCATTGTGGACATACATGATGCATCATGTACTGATAGAGAAAGGCTTGTGGAATATTGTGTAGGGTGTTGAAATACATCCTCCTACACTTGCAAATGTTATGACACTAGGTGATGTAGGTGGTGTCAAAGATGATGGTCTTCAATTTCTTGTTCTTGTTATGGTTCCTATTGCACCTACTATAGAGCATCCTTCCTAGGGTGACAAAATTACACATGCACATGCATTGATAGCTTTCTCTAATAAATGTGCCATTATCCCTCACATTTGTTCATGCAAAATAGTGAAAGATTTTTTGGGATACTCTTATCACACTATACCAAGTTAAAAAAATGAGGTTCATGTTGTGTGCCTTCGAAAACAATTGTAGAGTGGGCATCTGAATAAAGTGGATTCAATGGGCACTTTTCTAAAGAAGATCAAGGATTTGAAAAGGCATTTGACTTCTACCAATGAAATCTTGCCAAATAGTGCATTTGTGAAAATCCTTCTTAGTGGTCTTCTAGATTCTTATCAAAGTTTTTCTTCTAGTCCTCGTTTCATGATGAAAGACAATGCAAATGCATTAACCTTTGAAGATTTACTCGCATTTTTGCTAATGAAGATCAATTTAGATAAAAGAGGTCAATTATGCATGTTGCAGATCAAGATTTCATAGCTATTCAGAAGGCCAAAGGTAAATGGAGCCACAGACAACCAAAGAAAAAAGATAAAGATGAACAAAAGGAAAAATAGTTTTTTATGTATTTTAAGGTGAATGATAATGTCATTATGATTTTTCCTAAATTGGATACAAAAAAAACAAACAAGAAAGAGGCTACAATGGTTGCTACATAGGCCTCTACACCTAAAATAGAGTCTACTAACCTTGTTCAAAATGAAGAATGGGAATTTACTACTCATTGCAGTTATGACTTGTCTTCTCACGAGCATTGTATGTTTGTACTAGACTGTGATGATTGATATTTTGATAGTGATGCAACCAAACATGTTACCTTGTAGACCAGTTTCTTCACTTCACTTGAACCTTCTCCTATAGGGAATATTTTCATATGTAATAACAACTCCTTTTATCCTATCATGGGAATTAGAAATACCATTCTTACTACTATTGATTTTATGACTTTCACATTGTGAGATATAAGTGTCGGGATAAGAAAATTTACTATCGATTACATGACTAGCCAAAATTGTCTTGATTGTTAAATTTGTTGATGATAGATGTAGAATTCATGATATCTTTAATGTTGATGATATCATTGCTTCTGGCATTTTATGTCATAGGTTCTAGAAGCCCATAGATTATGCAAAATTCTGAGAGTGATTTAGCATGTGTAGTTCATGATTCTCGGGCTATTTCATATGCAAGAATTTGGCATGCACACTTAAATCGTGTGAATTTCACTAGTTTGCTTCACCTACAAAATCCTAAAATGGTTTCCTCTTTGCCCAAACTTGAGATAACTTGTAAGCATGTTTGTGAGCACTTCATTTTGGGTAAAATGCAACATTGCTCCTTCCCCAAAGGTGGTTCAGTTTGTTGGAAAATTTAGTAGGCCCATAACTAATACCACAGGTCCATAGTTCCATAGGTCCAGAATCTACAACATAAATTTCAACAATCTTCCAATAATGAGAAAACATGAACGTGCCACATTTAATCATACAAATGATGAGACAAAGATAGAGAAAGATTAGACAACATGTGTAAAGTGTTAGGTAAGCCATTGCTTACTCACACTATCATATATACAAATGTCAATTTACAATGTGGGAGCAAAACTCTCAACCACTCTATGTCAACAGAAATAGATGGATGAATGAATATACAAATGTAATAAACATATTCATATGTATGGACAGAAATCTGAATATATATGAGATGTGTAACCTAATAGGTTGTAGAAGAGTGAATATGAGTGATAGAAAGAGGAAGGATCAGTCTAAAATTGATAATCAGCAAGCCCTCATCTGGAAGACCCTAAGTCACATACGTGTGTGAAAGATCACATACTTATAGAATTAGCATAGAATGCTATGAAGTTTGCTGTCAGAAATCCTCAAACTCATATGACCATACCTTCTCGAACACCTCATTCAAATATGCATAAAGCATACATGTACTGATTCTCTTGTACCTATGCCAAATAGGACTCCTCCTGATATGGGTGCCACTTCCATATACTTCAAGAAGTACCTGTGTGCATAAAGAGAATATGTACCTGAATTCTTAACATAAGATGCAAATCTTATGTTGACCTCCATTCAATGTCTTTGAAGTACACCGAAATCTTCATGTAGAAGACAAGCTTCAAATACATTATGTAGATGGATGATCCACACCACCAAGCTGCTGATGGGCAAGTCCTCTCCATAAGCAAGAGTGCACCATGGCTGCCCCATGTGTTCTAGAGCACCACCTCTACTGAGGGACCAAAGTTGGCATTGCAATTGGTGTAGGATATCTTTGAAGTGACCCTTGCATGCTCTTATATAGTATAGCCTCCATAAAATAAATCACAAACGAAAAGCACATAAAGCACAAGTGATCTTCTCCAAAAACAAACATCTTCAAAACACAAATCATCATGCACCATCCGTCTCCGTCCTCAGTTCATACGTGCTTTATTTCCCAAAAGCATGAAGGACAAAAAAAACATCACGCTGCTGCGCCGCTGTCCAGAGGAATCGAACTCGCGTGGGTTCGATAAGATGACTATGCCTTAGCCACGAGCTCGCGCTCTTGTGTTGTAGAGAAGCTATAAAGTACAGCTACACATGTTGTGAGACTCTGGACAAATTTGACCAATACAGCATTGGATCATTGTTTTCCAACAATCCCCCCTGCAATGTCATATTGGTACAAAATGAACTGAACATGTAACTTCATTCATCTGCAAACTTCATAAGCTTCAAATGTGACTGACATGATTGAATTCACCAACCTTCTGGCTGAATGATGAATTACTTTCTAGAGTTACCTCTCTAGATACAAAATGTGAGAAAAATAACTTCCAATCAACTTACAACACAAGATTGGCTGAAAACAAAACTGATGCTCTCCACATTTGTCTTCTTAGATGAGCTTTCTTGCCATGAAAGAAATCTCTCAAAACTCTCCAGAAAAAACTCTAGATACCTGTTTTGATGTAGCTAATGCTTTTACTTTTAAAATAATGAAAGTGTATAAAAGCACTTCTCCAATCCTTCAAATCTCTTCATAAATGCTCTTCTAAGATATGACCTACAAATGATAATCTGATAGTAGAAACTAATACCTGTGATTTGATGTTGATATGATTCCTTCATCTTCTCCAAACCATTGTTTTTCCTTGAATTTGAAGTAGCGTTCTCTTCATCAAGTCTTGGTCTTCAAAAAATACTTCTCTAAATTATTTTCATACTCTTCCAAAAGTATTCGGCTACTAACAGATCATCAACTTCATACTCCACAGTGATAAATAAACATGTGACTGAATTGTCTAATTCTCAAATCTTTAATCATCTAGATTAAGTGTGTATGTCAAATGTCAAATGTTAGAAGATGCTCTTAAATCATATGATGTAAACCTAGACTGTGAACCTGGATGCTCTGATACCAAATGTTGGAAATTTAGTAAGCCCATAACTAATACCACATGTCCATAGTTCCATAGGTCTAGAATCTACAACATAAATTTCGACAATCTTCCAATATTGACAAAACATGAACATACCACATTTAATCATACAAATGATGAGATAAAGATAGAGAAAGATTAGACAACATATGTAAAGTGTTACGTAAGCCACTGCTTACTCACACTATCATATATACAAATGTCAATTTACAATGTGGGAGCAAAACTCTCAACCACTCTATGGGAACAGAAATAGATGGATGAGTGAATATACAAATAAAATAAACATATTCACATGTATGGACAGAAATCTAAATATATATGGGATGTCTAACCTAATAGGTTGTAGAAGAGTGGATATGAGTGATAGAAAGAGGAAGGATCAGTCTAAAACTGATAGTCACCAAACCCTCATCTGATTTTAAGCTATGGAAGACCCTAAGTCAGATACGTGTGTGAAAGATCACATACTTACAAAACTAGCATAGAATGCTAACAAGTTTGTTGTCAGAAATCCTCAAACTCATATGAACATACCTTCTCGAACACCTCATTCAAATATGCATAAAGCATACATGTATTGATTCTCTTGTACCTATGCCGAATAGGACTCCTCCAGATATGGATGTCGCTTCCATATACTTCAAGTAGTACCTGTGTGCATAAAGAGAATATGTACCTGAATTCTTAACATAAGATGCAAATCTTATGTTAACCTCCATCCAATGTCTTTGAAGTACACTGAAATCTTCATGTAGAAGACAATCTTCAAACACATTATGTAGATGGCTGATCCACACCACCAAGCTGTTGATGGCCAATTCCTCTCCATAAGCAAGAGTGTGAGCACACTTCTTCTCCAAGAAGAACTCCATAGTTGCTCCTCAACATGCTCCTAGAGTGCTCCATGGCTGCCCCATGTGTGCTAGAGCACCACCTCTACTGAGGGACCAAAGCTGTCCTTGCAATTGGTGTAGGATATCTTTGAAGTGACCCTTGCATGTTCTTATATCGTATAGCCTCCATAAAATAAAGCACAAACAAAAAGCACATAAAGCACAAGCGATCTTCTCCAAAAACAAACATCTTCAAAACGTAGATCATCGTGTGCCATCCATCTCCGTCATCAGCTCATATGTGCTTTATTTCCCAAAAGCATGAAGGAGAAAAAAAAAACATCATGCTACTGCACCGTTGTCCAAAGGAATCGAACTCGCATAGGTTCGATAAGAGGACTATGCCTTAGCCACGAGCTCGCACTGTTGTGTTGTAGAGAAGCTATAAAGTACAGCTACACATGTTGTGATACTCTGGACAAATTTGACCAATAGGACATTGGATCATTGTTTTCCAACACAGTTAGAGCTACACATGAATTGTAGCTTGTTCACAATGATGTATGTGGCCTTATGTAGGCACCTTCATTTAGGAATTATCTATACTTCATGAATTTCATTGATGAATTTTCTAGCCATGTGTGGGTTTATCCATTGAGATCGAATTCCAAAGTGTTGGTGTGCTTTAAACAGTACTTGGTTATGGCTAAAAATCACAGTCTGCACCAGTGAACTATCTAGCAAGACCATCTTCAAAAATCAATTGCTCCTTCACTCTCTGTTCTCATCGAGGGGGGGAGTATATGTCTTCTTATTTTAATGCATTTATGGTTGATCATGGTATAAATAAATTAGTCTATAGTGGATTTGATGAGAGAAAGACTGGGTCTCTCATGGAGATGCCAAGGTGCATGGTCAAAAGTCAAGCTTTATCACATACCTTCTAGCTTGAGGATGTTATGTGTGCAACATATGTACTTAATAGGTATCCCACCAAAGCATTGCAGTCTATCACTCTATATGATGCTTGTCATGGTCACAAGCGATTTGTTGCTTATCTGCATCTTTTAGGTTATATGGCATATGTATTAATGCCTCAATAACAACATAGAAAATTGGATGATAAGGCTGCAAAATGTATTTTTATTGGGTACAATTCTCAAAGCAAAGGGTATTGTTTGGATCATCAAAAACTAAATGCATTTTGTTTAATTGCGATGTTTTTGTGGAAAATGCAATTCAACTCTTACTTTCATGTACCAAGAAGACATTAGTTAGCTCAAAGGATATGTATGACACTTTGCTGCTTCTTTTTGTAGGTGGATAAACAAATGTTGCTCCTAGTAAGGAGAATTCGTAGCCTTTACGAGGTTCAAATAATGTTGCATATCATTCTATTTTTTATGCAGGTTTACATGATGCACTTATTGATGAGAGACTTGACATTGAAGAGGCAAGAACTATGCCTAAATGGTTGGTGCAAACTTGGATAGATAGGAAATTAGATGCATGTTTATCATAACTCTCATAATGCTTCTTTTGCATCGTATTGTTATGCAATGGTTGTCTCTAGTCTTTGTAATGAGCATGAGCATGTTTCTTTTGATGAAAGCATAGAATTCCATAAATTCAGTGGCTTATATGCAATCAGAATATGATGCTATTATATAGAAGGTTATTTGTTCTTTATGTGATTTGCCTCCATGCAAAAGAGACATGGGCACTAAAATGGTCTACAAGCTGAAATGTAAGCTTGATGGAATAGTGTATAGGTGTAAGGCTAGGCTTGTTGACAAAGGTTATGCTCAAGAGAAGGTCACTTATTTTGATGAGACCTTTGCTCCCATGTGTCAAATGAGAATTGTTCATAGCATTTATGCTCTTACAGCTCATCACGGTTGGAATGTACATGTTTTCAACATTAAAACTTCATTTTTGAATGGTGATTTACATGAACAAGTGTATATATTCCAACCCCATGATTTGGTGTAGAAAGGGCATGAAAAGAAAGTATGCAAGTTAATTTTATGGATTGAAATAAGGGCCTTCTACTTGGTATGAAAAGATACATGCCTAGTTGCTAGCACATGGATTCGAGAACAATCCAACAAAGTGCACCTTATATGTTTAAGTTGATCATTGTTGTATATGTTGATGATATGTTTCTCACTATTCCTCATGAGAATCATATTTTTTTAATTTAAGGCTGATTTGCATGCCTCCTTTGAGATGTCAAATTTGGGGCTTTTGCATCATTATTTGGACATCCAATTTAAGCAAGTTGATGTGGGAATAGCATTGCATCAAACAAAATACATTGACATAATGTAGTGCTTTGGCCTTTAAAATTGCAAACCTATTTTCGTTGCTACGAAGATAGATCTATGATTGAGTCTTCATGATGTTGGAGATACATTTGATATTGTTCTCTATCAGCAGACTATTGGATGCTTGATTTACTTATGCATAACACGGGCTAATATTTATTTTGTTTTCTCTCAAATTAGCAAGTTTATGAATATCCTAGCTGTCAAGCAATGGCAAGCTGTTGATCACATCTTTTGCTACTTGAGTGGTACCCAGCTTTTTGGGTTGTTTTATCCCAACTACTTGGATTGTTTTATCCCAACAAATTTACATGCTTTTTCGACTCAGATTGGGATAGTTGCTAGAAACTCACATGCCCACTAGTGGTTTTTGCTTCATGCTTGGTACCTCATGCAATGTTGGTGAGCAAGAAGCAGTCTACTATAACCACTTATCATTGTGAGGCTAAGTGTAGAGAATTTTACATACTATTTTTTATTGTGTGTGTGGCTTAAATGTCTTTTGATTGATTTGGGTCTTGCTCATTTTTCTGCTACCACCACATTTACTGACACTCGCAGTGCATTGGCGATTGCAAGGAACCCTTTGTTCCATGCTCGGACAAAGCACGTTGAGGTGCACTATCATAATGTTAGGGAGAGACTCTTTGTTGGAGGGATTGGTTTGGCTTATGTGCCCACATAAGATAATGTTGTAGAACTTTCATGAAGGCTCTACCTAGATAGAAGTTTGAAGCTTTTCGCAAAGCTTTGGGATTACTTCCTTTTGTGGATCGATTCCATTCCATATAGCTTAGCACTTCCTTATACATGAGTACTAGAACCTTGTTCACTACATCACTCCCAAGGGTGATTTGTTGATATATTTTGGTAGTGATGTGTGTGAACACACTTAGGACCGTCGGGGAACTTCTTCTCTCCCCTCTTGTATATATGCCTTAAACTCAAATGGGATACTTATCTTGTACATTCACTTAGTAATGCATTGAGTGTTGTGTTGTTCTTTTGTATTCTTCTTCTTCTTCCTTGTGTTGTTTATGTGCTACCGCAATCCTCAAACTCCAACAGCTTCTTTTTACTCAAGACTAATTAGTCAACCATATCAAGGAATAATTTTTGGAATTGTAAGATAGCATTCTCTTTTACATAATCTTTTGAATAAGTGTTTGCTTCTATCTTACAAGCTTTGGAAATAGAAAAAAAATAAGCTTTTCTTTCCAATTCTAAAGGAGACCATTGTCTCTTTCACAACTTCAAAATAGATTCCATCCGCTTCTAAAACTCTAATGAGGTCACTCTCTCTTTCATATCTTTTAGAAGAAATCATCTCAATAAGACTATAAACTGTTAAGAGATTCATTCCGTACTCCCCAATGCTCGTAAATAGAGTTTCCTACATGTACAAAATGGTAACTTAATGGTTTGTATTTAAGAAATCTTCCAAAAGGAAGATGCAACATAAAGATATGGTAATCAATCACAAGGTCAACTTCATTATGTATAATATCTATTAATACTATGACATTCCCACTAACATTTTCATTGTTCAATAGTGGGTTCAATATACACTTCTATCAATTAAGTCTAACCGAAAGAAAGGTTCCATAAGAAGAAACTACCAAGATTAACTAGTTCGATCATAATATATGAGGCCAATGACTAAGACTAATGCCTAAATTTTGGTAGGTTCAATTCTCTTGTAGGCCAAGAAATAATGGCATAGAGGAAGCGGGCTTAGTAGTAAATTTTTTTAGGGAAAAAAAGAGAGAAAACATTTGTTTTAAGTACTTTTTTTTATCCATGCAAAGTGGAATTGTCTCAAGATGAAAAAGGAAGAAATCAAAGGCTAGGGCCTATTGCATCAAGAGGAAAGAATGAAGTGCACCTAGTGCAAACTCTTCCTATTCATGGATGGACTTGCTACAAAACAAGGGAAGTGATGCACAAGGATAGTTCTCATATCCACACATGGACTAAATCTATGTGATCTTTCTCATTTGAACTATATGGATTATGTTACATGGTAATATTCATAAGACTGAAGTGCAAGTCATGATTGATGACTTAACAACATAACTTTAACAATCAAGTTTTAGTCAAGAAATATAAGCTTCCATAGTTTCATAGAGGACATCAATATGTCATCCACATGTGTAGGAGGACGCCAAGGATATGGGACACTATAATATCCAGTATGTAGATGGAGATACAATATTATAGTGACGTTCTTGACTCCGAAAACATGATTATAGAGCACACTAACTTGGTATTGGGTAGAGAATGGATATGGGCATTAGGACATCCACTTAAACGAAAGTATCAAAATAACATAATAGAATTTGAAAATGATGGAAGTAAATATACAACACATGGTGAACATATTGTACCAAGCACTCCACTTCAACTTTGAAAATTTTACAAAATTCAATATGTAAACATTCATTTGATGGCATATATATGTTATTTCCATCTTTCCATGTAGATAAATCTACTAGATTCAAAATAGGTATTTAGCTAACAAAGAGTTTGCATATACTAGTACCAAGCATTCTTCCATTGGACTGTCCATTTATGTCGATGTGTGGCTATCAACCAAGAGCTCCTTGTATGCTAGGATTACAATATGGGAAAGTAGGAGCTTCTTAGAAGATGTGAACAATATGCGTAAACTTGCAAAAAAAAACATTAGAAAAGCTCATCATAGAGCCAATAATTATGTTGAGTCTCAAAGGAGAAATCAATTATGAAATAGAGTAAAAAGTTTATCTTAGACTTCCATCTAGAATTGAAACCATGAGAACATAAATATGCCAAAAATTATTTCTTAGGTGTTATGGCCCATTGATGATACTTAAAGAGTGGAACATATGGCTTATGAACTCCAACCTCCAAAGAATAGTCAAATCCATCCGATATTCCATGGTAGAAGATTGGAGAGATCTAGAAGAATTCGACAACCTCATATTTACTAATGAGGTATAGGGTCCATCTATGTTAAATATATTCCACATGAGCAAGACAAAATAATACGCATTAGCTCATAAAATAGTGCTACATGGCAAAAAATAGGCACTACTTAGAGATATTTTCCCTATTTTAATATACATTCCCAGGGCTCTTATTCAGAGGCAAGCCAAGGAAACACTACAAAATGGCTTTCAAGGGAGTCACCACAAAAATTGGCTTACTCTCTTCCAACTTCCATACTCTTTTTTGTGGACAAATGATCCAAAGGGAGAGGAAATGTGATACTTAAGGCTAATGGCTGACATTTCTTACAAATAGACTTCTAGACTAATTAGAAAAGTTGGCCGTAGGGCATTGAATTGAGGTGGGAATAGAGAAAGGAACTATATATAAATCAAGTTGGGTGAAGGGGAGGATAGAACTCTCTCTACATGCCCAATCTTGGCAAGCAAAAGGTTAGGAAGGATAAGAGAATTGAGATATTTAACAACAGCAATAAGCTTACATAGTTGACCACAACATTGCCATAAGACCCATTATGCATAGTATTGGCTGAACAATCAGTAAAAATGAATACGTGTTCACACAAACACACCATGAGAGTGATCTCCAAGGAAGCTCTATGAACTAAATTCCTAAAACCGAAAGCCAAACTAAGCCACAATCAAGCCTAGCACAAGACACAAACTAAAGATAGAAAAAATAAAGCAGACACAGTTCTCATTGAATGCACCCCTACCAACCAGTCACGACTCTGGCAATCGATTCCACGAGCGAAAACATGTCCACTAATACAAATATCTGTATAAAGATGAATCCAGGCAAACCCCAAATTCACCCCTTACTAATTATTGGCAGTCTTTTTTTGTTTCCTTTCCTCTTTTTTGCCCGGGGGGAGGGGCAGAGAGAGAGAGAGAGAGAGAGAGAGAGAGTTGCGGTTTGTTATCATTCAGCTTTTTCCTTTGAAGCTACAACTCTAATTCAGTAATGGAATTCTTGTCGGGGTTAAAACCCTGCTTGCTTCATCTTTGATCATATTTTTTTAGTAAGCAATCCAGAAAAAACCACACGAATTTGCCTATTTTCTTAAGCTAAAAACAATCCATACAACCTTCTGCCTCAAAAGTGCTTATGCAAAGTGCTTATGCTACTCTCTTCATAGCAAGAGAGGGAGCATGAATTTGGGGGGTTGGGGGGTTAGAGAGAGAGAAAGAGAGAGGGAGAGAAATACAAATTAACATCTTCCAAAGGCCAAAGTTGGCCTATGAGACATAGCCATATACAACTGAAGGTCATCCAGGTATGCAAAAAAAAAAAAGGGTAAAATCGAAACTAAATCACGTGGTGTAAGGTCTGGTGTGATGATGGTGTGGCTTTGTCTCTGCAGAAAATGACAACATATGACACAGAGAGAGAGAGAGGTGTATGATCTTGAATCCAAGACCACATTACCTACATTAAGATGAACTGCAATTCCACATAATTTACCAAGAATCCTGTAAATCGAATCTTGTCCATGGACTGCATGCACTCCCCCCCAAATGTGTAGAACAGATTCCATTGCAGGAATTTCCTGATCCTTGAAGCATCAACCTTTTTGCATATGCCACACAATAGCACCACCAGCAAGCCCCTCCCACCTACTAACCCCACTTTTCTCCACCTGGAAGACCTTGTCCTTTGAATTGTTTAACAAGTCAAATTGCTCATTTGGCCGTCCAGGTGCCAAGGTTGTTTGCATGTTTATATACAATGGCACAAACTCTGGTTATTCAAAGGAGTATCAACCTAGAAGTTCTGGTATGTAAGCTGCCATATATCAATGGTCTACATACTTTCCCGACCAGTTTAGCATTCCCATTCTCCCAACCCACAGAAGAGCTTTTACAATATCAGACATGTCAGTTGTGATTCCTTCGTTTTATCCACTCCAACTAACTCTGTATTTCCTTTCCACCCCTAAGTAGAACCTGATTCTCCTATATGACATGATAAAGTGCAAAGTCTTTTCAAGAAGCACATTCGTCAAATTCTAGAACATCTTGTGCTAGAGGAAAAGCTGCCCTAGAGTTTGGCTTCAAGGGCCAGAGATATTGAGTTACTGCTCAGGTAATGGACAAATCATTAAACAGAACTAAAATTCAATACCCCAATGGCATGAAATAGCAGAGTCAAACCCACAAGACTGAAGAAAAAAAGAAATCCATGTCCATTAAATTTTTCTCCATTTACTCTCTGAGCCTTGATTGTAATAATTACTGGAAGCTTCTACTTGACTGTCCAGAGATCAATAAAATCATTCAAGGGACCTTCACTTGTATGCACAGCTTTGAAGGACACAAGCATAACTCTATTGTACATAGCCTACAGAGCATCTGCTCTCATGCTCAGCAATTGTGGGAACTCAATTCTGTTCCAGTCTTACTTCAAACCATTGCACCGTGCCAGATCCATCTGTGATCTCCAATTCGCATGCAGAGTCAATCAGATATGTCACAGCCTCATCTAGGTCCTCAAACCTTGCCAGATCTGTTGGAAGTGAGCTATCAGGCCAATTTTCAAGCCATTTCTTCAACCTCAGCCGAAGCTCCTCTAAATCCACAAACAGCTCATCTTCTCCTGGTTCAATAAGTACATAAGCATCAGAATCATTATAAAGGGAGAACCTTCCGCCTCGACTAGCATACACCTAGATTCAAGAAGTCAAACAATACAAAATGTCAGCACATACATTTGTATCTGAAAACATATTCTCAAAGTTAAACGAAAGATTAAAAGGCAGCATAGAGCAACGAGACAAAAGGTAGTAAAAGGAAGAACTGCAAATATAATACAATAAAACAAAAAAATCGCCAAGTTATATTTTGACAGCAACAACAAAGCACTAAGCCATAAAACTAAAAGAAAATGAAATATGTTTATAATAACAAAATATATTTGTTCATATTAACACCCGGAACTGGATGAAGTAAGACAAAAACTGAGAGGTTATACAATCATTCTTTAACTAGAATAAGGAAACAACAGAAACAAAGTAGATATGTAGTCAAATAAAACAAGAGCATGAATTTCCCAAGAAAATTATCTTTAAAAAATCATATATAAAAGTCATTTGGGAATCCTCTTTTTTTATCAAACTGTATTCGATATTTTCCTCTGACACTATTGCCATGCTTTCCCTTCCATGATGGTCAAAACATTCCAAATCTGAAAGTGCGAATGCGATGCTTGAAAAAGAATCATCATACAAGTAAGAAGATGTCCGACCTCAACATCAGAATATCAATCATACAAAAAATAAAGTGGTCACAAAGAATTCAAGATAAGTAGGAAGCAAAGTTAGAAATAAAACAAAATTGAAGAGGGGAAAAAGGTGACCTTAGTCCTAGAGTGTTTGAACACGACAATAAATTTAAAATGGAACCTTGTGATATTCAATTCTGCAAGGCATTAGGTCAAAAGAGAATCTAGATTGGACCAAATCAGACAAGATTCAGCCCGATTTAAAGGCTTTTAAGCAGCATTTTTACCCTTTGGCACGGTCCAATTTTGCTATTAAAAAGAAAAATAGGATGTATTGAAACGTTAAAGAATAGAGAAACAAAAAACCAAAGCTTCCCATAAAACCACGAATTGGAATGAGCTCAAGAAGAGACAGAAGCAGCTTTTTCATATTGCATAGCTCTAAGAGCACCATGAGGAACTTTTTGAGGTTTTGGGGTTGGACAGAGACATTGACTAAGATGTCACCTGTGTTTTATCATTGTGTGTCCATTACTTGTATAATCTCTCCATTGCCATTAGTAGTTTGTCTGGAACTCATGCAGTCATAGTTGGTCTTGCTTGTGCTCACCATTTCTCCATCTGATTCAATCATTTAAGCCTGTTTGCAGCCAATTTCCCTTTTCCCAGCCTCATCCACCCCCTAAATTTGAAGTTAAGCCTATCCAACAAGTTGTTTGTCATCTATTTCCACGAGGTTTTCTCTTCATATCAAGCCAAAAATGTAACATACATCACTCATATGATTTCTCATATGCAATATAAAGGTATTATGCCATTCAAGCCATAGAAAATAGAGTCTCTTAAAGTTGCTATCATACCAAAGCAATGTGAATTGTCTCTATCTTTTCTCCCTCTATACACCCTAAAGGTTTCTGCCAAGTGCTTGAAGATTCAAAATAAACTAAAGCAAAGGTGCAAAAAAAGGAGCGACTTCCTTTGTGTTAGACTAAACCTTCTTTTGGCATCCTACATTAGTTTCAAGGGGTTTTTTTCAACTACTTGCTCACATTTTTGTTTCTAGAATGTTTAGAGCAAGTGCACCAATGATCAATGACACACAATCTCACTTGCAAGGAGAGTAAACCTAAAGAGCCTTGAATGTTGGTGATTCCTCGACACAAGAAGGAGAAGAAGTACATAGTGTCACTATGAGAGTGAAATTCCCCAAAGAGATGGATGCATCCACCATCGAAGATGATATTTCCAAACGTCCTCTTAACCAATTGAAGGTCCTTGTTGCATCCCCAAACCCAAAAGACATCAATGATCGGCACCAAAGCGAATGAAGTGGAAGAAGATGAGGAACCAATACTTGAAGGAGTAGCTATATCAAAAGTAGAGATCAGGATGCCAAGATAAAGGAGATTCATTCCACTAAAGGGAGAAGAAAGGAAGTGAACTAGAGCAAGATATATAGTTTCAAGATTAAGTTATGGTAATTTCATCACTAGACACTACGCTTAAGCCTTACATGTCTGAGGTAAATATGACCAAGAGCCATCCACCTATAAAGAGGCAAAGGATACAACGTGTGAAGTGTTTGCCCCCAAGTGTGAACCGGGCTATCTCCTTAAAGGAGCCTATAAATAGGACCCATGGCCACATTTGTCATTCATTCCTTGAGCCATCCACCTATAAAGAGGCAAAGGATACAACGTGTGAAGTGTTTGCCCCCAAGTGTGAACTGGGCTATCTCCTTAAAGGAGCCTATAAATAGGACCCATGGCCACATTTGTCATTCATTCCTTTTATGAGGTTCTTGGAATCTTGGCCCTTGGTGGAGTCCACACACCTCTAAGGTGTGGGTATTGTGGTATGGGATCCCATGCCCTTGAGGGGGCTGCCACCCACTTGCTTACAAGCACCCATCATTGATGTCCTTTGGTTTGGGGATGTAACAATCTCCTAGAACTACTACCTTCCATGACAACATGGTTATTGGCTGTACAAGTACAAACAAAGTCCATACTGGAGGTACGATACCGTACAGTACAAGGAGGTAAGTTAGACCAATTTTTTTAAAATCCGAGTGCCACCAATTTTGGGCCCCAAGAGCTATTAGATCAAACATCTGGGGTTTCTTTTCATTCAATTTAGCGTGCACATTCAAAGCTCTCAAGTTCTCCTTGCTACCATTGCTCTCATTGCTTAAGCTCTCCTCTTCCTCCCCATCCTCTATCTCTTCCTCTCCATCTTCTTTCCTCCTCCCCTTGCAAACTCTTACTCTCCCTCTTAAGTTCTATCGCAAACTCCTTCTCTGGCAAGTATTATGTAGCAAAAAACTGAAATTTAAAAGTATGATTGTAGGCTAGAAATTATATGTATGTATGTATGGATACATACATACATACATGCATGATGGAATTCAATCCCTCATATTTGCACACTAGAAGTGAAATGAATCCAATACCTAGATCCCTTCATACACTACCCTGCAGCAGAACTCTTACTCTCCCTCTTAAGTTCTATCGCAAACTCCTTCTCTGGCAAGTATTATGTAGCAAAAAACTGAAATTTAAAAGTATGATTGTAGGCTAGAAATTATATGTATGTATGTATGGATACATACATACATACATGCATGATGGAATTCAATCCCTCATATTTGCACACTAGAAGTGAAATGAATCCAATACCTAGATCCCTTCATACACTACCCTGCAGCAGAACTCTGATTCACCTACCTTACACTGATCCAAAACACCTAAGCTTTTAGATACACTTAGTATGGTTCATGAACTTTCCAACAAGCTACAGAACACCTCAAATGGATCTGTTTAGGTCAGTCAACAATGTTGGAAATTAAGTAGGCCCATAACTACAAACACAGATTTCAGGATCTTCCAACATTGACAGACATGAGCATACATCACTTAATCATACAATGATGAGACAAAGATAGAAAGAGATTAGACAACATGTACAAAGTGTTACGTAAGCCACTGCTTACTCACACCATCATATATATACATATGTCAATTTACAATGTGGGAGTCAAAACCTCAACCACTCTATGTGACAGAAATAGATGGAAGAGTGTATGTACAAAATTTACAAGAATATTCAGATGTTGGGACAAAAATCTGAATATGTATGAGGTGTAGGACCTGATAGGTTGTAGACCAGTGAATATAAGTGATTGAAAGAGGAAAGATCAGTTTGAAACTGATATTCAGCAAACCCTAATCTGAATTTAGGCTATGGAAGACCCTAAATCAGATGTGTGTATGATAGATCACATACTTACGGAATTAGCATAGAATGCTAACATGTTGCTGACAGAAATCCTCGTACTCATGTGGAAACACCTTCTCTAACATCTCACTTGATGCATGTAGCATGCATGTATTGATTCTCCTTTATGGATTCCACTGCCTCCATGTATGCCAAATAGGACTCCTCCAGATATGGATGTCACCGCCTCCATAAGCTCCAAGTAGTACCTGTGTGCATAAAAAGAATATGTACCTGAATAGTTAACATAAGATGCAATCTTATGTTAAGCTCCATCCAATGTCTTTGAAGTACTCCATAATCTTCATGTAGAAGATAATCTCCAAATACATCGTGTAGATGGATGATCCACACCATCAATCTGCTGATAAGTAAGTATTTTCCATCAACAAGAGTGTGAGCACACTCTTCTCCAAGAAGAACTCCATGGCTGCTCCTTATCTTCTTCAACATTGCTCCATAGGTGCTCCATATGTGCACCATGGCTGCCCCGTGTGTGCATCAGCAAGACCACCTCCAAAAATCAGCCTAACGATGGTTGAGGATAATCCAACAAGTGTCTAATGACCTTGTTATATAAGTTTTTAAAACCCATGCGAAAAATCTCCCATAAAAAGCTGATCGCTAATTAAAAAGCTGGATCGCTGTTTGATTGCAATTTGATCATAGTTTTTATCTATCGCTAAAAATAGCTTTTGACAAGCTTTTAATTGCCAAGTTTTATCAAGGTTTTCTCCAACATCTGATCTCTGATGACTGAATGTCCTATACCATTAGATAGCTCTTATCAAGCTCTACAAGATAGGATCATAAAAATTTTACCCAAATTTTGTGCCAAAAATGACTAAGTACCAAAATTAGGGTTTCTACCCTAATAGGAATTTGGACTAATGTGACATTGTTTTCCAACAAACCCTCCTTCAATGTCATATTGGTACAAACTGAACTGGATATGCAACTTCATTCATCTGCAAACTGACATAAGCTTCAAACTTGTCCTTCAGAATTGACCTTCAAACTTTATCTTCAAAATTCTTCTTCAAAACTGAATTTAAACTTCTTCAAGCTTCAAAAATCTGAATTTGCTCGATATGAACCATAATACCTGAGAAAATATGCAAACTAGATATCCAATAGTGTTAGCATACATCAAGCAATCTGAACATCTCCTAAAATAAGTCTTCTCAAACCTGTAAGAATACACTAGGATACACATATTTGCATTTACCTTACGATAGGTTTCTCAACGTACTTCTGTTGTGTCATGTATATACACTAAACATAATCAAGAATTGAATCCTGGGACTTGTGACTCACAACTCACAACTTAGTGTATTATGAACACTAGCTAGTTCATCTCTGACTGTACTCAACTCTCATGAGTCTAAACAAAGTTTCATATCTATATTGTCATCTTATCTTCATCCTTGTTCTATCTATAAGTCCTTCATACCTCTTTCCTTCAAAGTCTAGTATAATCATATATGTGCGCACCTCATAAGTAACAAACCTCTCTGAAATATCAAGCTTCTCTGCAATAAAACTCTGGAACTTTCTCCCGAACAGGAACACCCAACAAAAAGACATTCTCCTTCTTCCTTCTTCTTCAAAAGTTGGAACATAAAGAGAAACTAACAAAGGAAATATAGGAATACCTGTAGCTATGATTCTGCATCCCTTTATATATGGCTGAAAATAAGTCTTCATGTTTCTCCACCCTCCGGGACGATTTAACACCAGTATCCAAACTTCTTCAAAGTATATCAGACTTTATGAAATCTCGAACGTCTTCCTACTTTTCAATATATCTGATCTTCAATGATTTAGTATTGCTTCCATAACATCAATACATGTGTCCGAAACAAATAATATGAACCCCTTTTCACTAGCACTGTAGATGCCAATAGCTTTTACTGACACTTCTCAGTTTCCCATAATCTAGAATAAGGTTAGCTCATCCTATTACATCATAATGAAAAAACTTTGATGAAAGCACTTTAGGATTCATAATCTTCTGCAACATAACAAGTATCTTCTTCTATTTCTCTGCAACACTAATCTGATAGAATCTGAATCTTTGACTTACTTCTTCCAATGCTAAGAACTTTACAAATAAAGGATAGACATCTAACTCAAAAATACTCAAGATCTATGATCTCTCCAACAAATTACTTGTGTAGAATCTGCTCTCATCAAACCTTTATGACTGAATGTTTGATTTGCTACCTGAATGTCTCTAACTGTCCATGCTCCTTACATAAAGTCGTAAAACTTTTCTTCAACTAAATCCTTCCCAAGAATCTGCAACTTCTACTGGAACACAAGTGGACAAACTCTCACCTTGAGAACTCCAAAATTTGCAAGTTGATACTTCATACCTTCATATTCTTCCCGGGTGAAATGTGATAGTATCTGCTTGACTTTCTTTTGGCTAACTCCACTTCTCAATCAAGTGATAGGATCTGATGAAACACCTTTTTGAATACAAGCATGAATCCAAAAGTCAAGACAAACATAGAAAGTAGATTCTCCATATGACTAGTACATCAAAAAATCTGAATTTTTCTGAATTTTTCTGAAAATACTGAATTTTCTGAAAATACTGAATTTTCCTCCTAAAAAAATCTGAATTTTTTGAGTATACTGAATATACTGAATATGAGGTAGCTATTCCAAACAAAAAACCTCACTCCAAGTCTCCAACATTTGCTATAAATACTCTTTTACCTCAAGAGTTAGGTAAAGAAGAAAAATACTTCTCTGCAACTTGTCATATACCAAGTAGCTCTGAATTGACACTCCAAGAATTTTTTTTGGGAACATATAAGCTGCCTGCTCAAAAGCTTCAACTGAAACATAACTCATACACATATGAGTCAAAACATATAAGCTGTCTTAGATATCTGCTCCTTTCCTTTCTCTCAATGCAATTCTTTGTCAAAACCTACTAAAACATGACCAAGTATAATGCAAAACAAGAAACTGCTTCTTCTTTAAACTCTTTTCTTCACACAAGATATTCTCGTAGACTTGTCTTCGGATGTAGAGGATAAAAGTAGGAAAAGCATATGGAAAATATAAGAGAAAAGAAAGAAGTCTTACTTTCTCTTTGGAATTGTTGGACCTTCTTTTTCTGCATCTTTCTTCCACCTAATGATGTCAACATCTTCAAACTTCTCTTCCATACCTTTTGTTCTCTTCATCTTGAAGTAGCAATCACTCTTAACTTCTTCAAATGAATTTTTCTCTTCCTCTAGTGCTAAGAGTAAGAGACAAAACAACCATGGTATATAAATGGAAGTGAACATGGAATCATGTTTTACCATCTCCTCATATGCTGAATCAATACTCTGCTTCAAATTTGACTGATATGACTGAATTTACCAACCTTTTCCTTGAGTTGGCTGAATGCGGAATTACCTCTCTAGGTACAAAATCTGATAAAAAAACTTCCAACCTTGTGTTGGCTGAAAACAAAACTGATCTAATCTCCAAATTTGTCTTCTTAGATGAGCTTTCTTGCCATGGAAGAGATCTTCTATCAAAACTGTCAAGAACAATATCTAGATACCTGATTTGGTGTAGCTAATGCTTTAACTTTCAAAGTAATGAAAGTTTTTAAAAGTGCTTCTTGAATCCTTCAAATCTCTTCATAACTCCTCTTCTAAGATATGACCTCCAAATGACAATCTGATAGTAGAAACTAATACCTGTGATTTGATGTTGATCTGGTTCCTTAATCTTCTCCAAACCATTGTTTTTCCTTGAATTTGAAGTAGCCTTCTCTTCATCAAGTCAATGACATGCAGTCATCAGAGATCAGATTTGGGAGAAAACCCTAACCCTAATTTTCTATTGATTTAAGTTTTTACCTCATTTGATAGCTCTCAGCTTGGAGGTCATAAAAATGTTTTTAGATCATTCATCAAGTGGTCAAATAGTGGAAAAAGCAAGTCAAAACCAATCTTCTACGATAATTTTAAAAATAAAGCATAAGCAGTTAAAAATAAAACAATGAACTTTATTTTTAACGAAAAGCATGATTTATTCGCAAAAACTCGTGTTCAACTTTATTTGATCGCATGAGATCTTGATTCCTCTAAATTAGAGTCTTTGGTCACTTGTTAGATTGTCCAATACCATCGTTGGGGCTGTTTTGGGCGATGGATGTGCTCTAGCACTCATGGAACAGCGATGGTGCACTTTAGGAGCAGCTATGGAGCTATGTTGAGGAGCAGCTATGGAGTTCTTCTTGGAGGAGAGTGTCCTCACACTCTTGCTTATGAAGAAGGCTTATCAATCAGCAGCTTGGTGGTTTGGATCATCCATCTACATGATGTATTTGAATATTGTTTTCTACATGAAGATTATGGAGTACTTCAAAGACATGTGGTTTGGATCATCCATCTACATGATGTATTTGAATATTGTTTTCTACATGAAGATTATGGAGTACTTCAAAGACATTGGATGGAGCTTAACATAAGATTGCATCTTATGTTAACTATTCAAGTACATATTCTCTTTATGCACACAAGTACTACTTGGAGCTTGTGGAGGCTGTGGCATCCATATCTGGAGGAATCCTATTCGGCATACATAAAGGAGAACATAATGTTTCAGAGTATCTTCTAACATTTGACATATGACATACACACTCAATCTTGATTAGTAGAGTTTTGAGAATTAGACAATTCAGTCACATGTTTATTTATCAGTGTAGAGTATGAAGTTGATGATCTGTTAGCAACCAAATACTTTTGGAAGAGTAAAGATACTTTACAGAAGTATTGCTTGAAGACCAAGACTTGATGAAGAGAAGGCTACTTCAAATCCAAGGAAAATTATGGTTTGGAGAAAATGAAGGAACTAGATCAACATCAAATCACAGGTTTTAGTTTCTACTATCAAATTGTCATTTGCAGATCATATCTTAGAACAGCAGTTATGAAGAGATTTGAAGGATTCAAGAACTGCTTTTAAACACTTTCATTACTTTGAAAGTAAAAGCATTAGCTACATCAAAACAGGTATCTAGATGTTGTTCTTGAGAGTTTTGATAGATCTCTTTCATGGCAAGAAAGACAAATTTGGAGATTATATCAGTTTTGTTTTCAGCCAACATAGGGACAAAAATCTAACTATGTATGAGATGTATGACCTCATAGGTTGTAGAAGAGTGAATATGAGTGACAGAAAGAGGAAAGATCGGTTTTAAATTGATATTCAGCAAACCCTAATCTGAATTTAGGCTATGAAAGACCCTTAATCAAATATGTGTGTGAAAGATCACATACTTACAAAATTAGCATTGAATGATAACATGTTGCTGACAGAAATCCTCATACTCATGTGGAAACACCTTCTCTAACATCTCATCTGATGCATGTAGCATGCATGTACTGATTCTCTTTTATGTATGCCGAATAGCACTCCTCCAGATATGGATGCCACCGCCTCCATAAGCTCCAAGTAGTACCTGTGTGCATGAAGAGAATATGTACCTGAATAGTTAACATAAGATGCAATCTTATGTTAAGCTCCATCCAATGTCTTTGAAGTACTCCATAATCTTCATGTAGAAGACAATCTTCAAATACATCATGTAGATGGCAGATCCAAACCATCAAGTTGCTGATAGGTAAGTCTTCTCCATAAGCAAGAGTGTGAGCACACTCTTCTCCAAGAAGAACTCCATGGCTTCTCAACACTAGCTTCATAGCTTCACAAAGTGCACGATGGCTGCCCCATGAGTGCTAGAGCACATCCATCGCCAAAAGTCAGCCCCAACGATGGTATTGGATGATCTAACAAGTGCCAAAAACTCTGCTATATAGGCCTCAATCCCTCTAGCAAAAAAATCCCAGGAAAAGCTGATTTTTAATGAAAAGTTGGATCGCTATTTAATCGCTATTTTTAAAACTAGCTTATGCTTTATTTAATGTTGTTTTTAGCAAAAGCTAAAAACACCCTTTTGTCTTGCTATTTCACATCTCTGATCTTCTGATGAATGATCTGAAAACATTTTTATGACCTCCAAGCTGAGAGCTATCAAATGAGGTGAAAACCCTAAATCAAGAGAAAATTGGGGTTAGGGTTTTCTCCCAAATCTGATCTCTGATGACTGAATTTCATATACCATTGGAAAGCTCTCTTCAAGCTCTACAAGATAGGCTCGCTCATAAAAATTTTACCCAATTTTTGTGCCAAAAATGACTAAGTACCAAAATTAGAGTTTCTGCCCTAAAAGGATTTTGGACTGATGTGACATTGATTTCCAACAGATATGACCTGCAAATGACAATCTGATAGTAGAAACTAATACCTGTGATTTGATGTTGATCTGGTTCCTTTATCTTCTCCAAACCATTGTTTTTCCTTGAATTTGAAGTAGCCTTCTCTTCATCAAGTCTTGGTCTTCACACAATACTTTTGTAAAGTATCTTCATTCTTCCAAAAGTATTTGGCTTCTAACAGATCATCAACTTCATACTCCACACAGATAAATAAACATGTGAACGAATTGTCTAATTCTCAAACCTTTACTCATCTAGATTAAGTGTGTATGTCATATGTTGGAACCTGATCTGATACCAAATGTTGGAAATTAGGTAGGCCCATAACTACAAACACAAATTCCAAGATCTTCCAACATTGACAGACATGAGCATACATCACTTAATCATACAATGATGAGACAAAGATAGAGAGAGATTAGACATGTACAAAGTGTTACATAAGCCACTGCTTACTCACACCATCATATATACATATGTCAATTTACAATGTGGGAGTCAAAACCTCAACCACACTCTGTGATAGAAATAGATGGAAGAGTGTATGTACAAAATTTACAAGAATATTCAGATGTAGGGACTGAAATCTGAATATGTATGAGGTGTAGGTACTAGGACCTTATAGGTTGTAGAAGAGTGAATAGGAGTGAATATGATAAGTTTGAAATTGATATTCAGCAAACCCTAATCTGAATTTAAGCTATGGAAGACCCTAAATCAGATGTGTGTCTGATAGATCACATACTTACGGAATTAGCATAGAATGCTAACATATTGCTGACAGAAATCAACACTCCCCAATGTGCATCACTCCATGCTCTTACTTGAAGTTCTTCATCATACCTGTATAGCAACCCATAATTAATTGTATTCTTCACATATCTTAACACTTGAACTCTTCATACATAGCCTTCCTCCTCTCTTGTTTGGTCTTTGCCTCCTCATAAGAATCTGGCTCTTGATCTACAATGACATTCATCATGTATGCATAGTGCTTTGCCATGAAAGAACCATATGTATACCTTTGTGGGGGTGCATTCTTCCTTGTAGACATCCTCTCTTTACCTTTGGGATATTGCTTCTTGAGTCTATTGAGCTTTACATTAGGAGTAATGACCTCCTCAAGCTCTTCCTTTTCCGACTCCTCTTGAGCTTACCTAATGTCATAGTCTGTCTCTTGTAGCCTTCTATACTTTGAAGTAGGGGATGATCTTTCATAGTCATAAGTGTAACAGTGATCATATGAGTGTACCTTAGATGTAGAAGCCTCTAGTCCACTGATAATGATTGACTCTTGAGGTTAAATCTGAACATCAAACTCTGCATACTCCTCTTGACCCTCTTCATCCAACTTTTCCTTGCCCTCGTCTCCATACCATGACCTTGACTCATCAAACACAACATCTCTTGACACATATAGCTTCTTTGAGAGAGGGTTGTAGCACCTATAACCTGTTTGCTCATTTAAGTAGCCAATGAACACACATTTCTCACTCTTGGGCTCTAACTTTGTTCTCACTTCACTAGGAACATGAACAAAGGATACACATCCAAATACCTTGAGGTTCTCCATGGTTGGTTTTTTCCCATAATAGACTTCGTGTGGAGTCAAGTTGTGCACACCACCTGTTGAAACCTTGTTTATCAAGTAACAAGCTATATTCATAGCCTAAACCCAATAAGAGAATGGTAGCATACCTTCATTTATGAGACATTAGCTATCTCAACCAAATGCCTATTCTTCCTCTCTACAAGACCATTTTTTTGAGGGGTGTACCTTCATGTAAAGTGCCTCTTTAGGCCATTGTCCTACAAGTACTTTGTGAATTCCTTGGAGAAATACTCTCCCCCTCCATCTGACCTTAGTGTCTTGATGTTTGCATCACATTCCTTCTCAAAAAGGGACCTAAACTTTTGAAAGCATGAAAACACTTCTGATTTTTCCTTGATAACATTTAGCCATACCTTTCTTGAGTGGTCATCAATGAAAATGACATAGTACCTAGCTCCTCCCAATGAAGCCTCTTTGCTAGGGCCCCATACCTCTGAGTGTATAAGCTCAAAGAGCTTACAAGATCTGTACTCACTCTTTGGAAATGGCTTCCTTGCTTGCTTACTTAGCTGACAAGCATCACAAAACTCATGTAGACCTTGGCCTTCAAGATTTGGTAGTCCCTTCACTAAACCTGCTTTGCACATACTTTTTAACTTAGGAATATTGATATGTCCTATCCTCTTGTGCCAAAGATCAATCTCTGCAATCCGTTTGTTACCAATCATCACATAACATACCTTTTACATCAAATATAGCCTACATACCTCTCTCTACCATCTGTCCTACAGAGATATGGTTCTTGGAAATAGATGGAACATGGAGCACATCTTTAAGGGTCTTGACAAATTTACCTTCATCTAGCTTCACATCTCCCACATGTGCAATGGGATGCTCAATGTTATCTCCTCTCTCCACACAACCTTTTGAGCTTGGGACCTACATATGGACAAAAGATTCCTCCATACATGACATGTGATTATAACATCCACAGTCTATGTACCACTTTGTGTCCTTGGGATCACTAGTGTAGCCATGTCTCATGGATAGGAGGGTCTCCTTCTCATCATCCTTCTTGGAGTTGTTAGCATAGTTCCCTTGCTCCTTCTTCTTCTTGCCTTTGTCATCCTTGAACTAGCAATTTGAAGAAATATGATTCTGTTTACCACATATAAAACAAGTTTTACCTTGACGAGGGTTGTTCTCCCCTTTGCCATTCTTGCCCTTCCTTGAAGATGATGCCTTTCTAACTTGCTTTTTCC
>MU260474.1:130000-190000 GCA_020310875.1 Ceratopteris richardii
ACCTTTTACTTTAAATCAACATATCATCCACAAAATCTACTACAAATTGACCAATAAAGGCATGAAAGATATCATTCATGAGCATCATAGAGGTACCAAGATCATTTGTTAAACCAAAAAACATTACAAAATACTCACAATGACCAAATCTAGTACGAAAAGTTGTCTTATGTACATCATCATCTTTAACTCTTATCTCATGATAATCATTTTTTGAGTCTATCTTACTATATAGAGTAGTACTACCTAGCCCATCCAAAATATCAGATGTGAGGCATCGGATATCAATGTTTTATTGTTATTTTATTCAAAGCTCTGTAATCTATATAGTTCTAAAAGATCCATCCTTTATGTGAACCAAGCGCATCGAGGCCACAGAAGGCAAATAACTTGATATGATGAATCCTTTCTCGAAATACTCCTCGATTGTACAACATACTTCAGCCTCCTCTTGCAAACTCATGCGATACGATTGTCTGGCTGGTGGATGAGCTCTTTGTACAAACTCGATCCTATGCTTCATATTTCTGTGAGGCGGAAGACCTAGAGGCGATTCTAAAAAAAACAAATGTTGAAATTCAATTCTCATTTTAGAATCTAGTTGAGCTTTCAAACTAGTTTGAATCTCCAAAGATAACAATTCTTTATGTTCAAAATACAAGAAATATAGATACTTACACTCTGCTTTAACCATCGTAGAGATAGACATCCGCTTATAGTTTTGAACATCAAGTTCTCCACATATGGTAATGTGGGGACCTTTATAAAAGAATTGTTAAACATGAGTCCCAAAATCTATGATGGGCTTCTTGCTTGCATGCCACTCTTTACTGAGTACAGATCGCATCTTGCCAACCTCGCAATCTCCAAATCCAACTCATCTTTATAAATCTAAATTAGGATTGGAAATCTGACTACTTGTCGATCCCAAGTCTCAAATCCCTTTCCGTTTGCTAACTCTATCATATAGGTGACTGAGATGGGCTGGTATTTAACTTAATTTCTTGACTAAAGAAGAATTAATCACATTATGTGTAGATCTTGTATCAAATAATATTTTCACAGGATGTCCATTCCTCCCCTCTTATAACAACCAACTCGATGTCACGGAACTGAAATTCTTTCTGCACAACTGAAGATCACGCAATCTTTGTAGGTATGTTCATGTGGAACATTCCATTCCCCACGTTCTGATATGCGACAAGGGAGGTATCTCTAACGCATGCTGAGATATCTCTATTTGATAGTCTACAAGCTTGAGAACTTTGAATTTCGCACTTCTTCTTCGTTCTCTCTCCAAAACTAGGATTCCTCTCTTGCAAGTTGCTTTCCATGCCCCTGATCAGGTAAGTACTCAGATTGATAACTTGATGTTGTAAATCAACAACTTTGATGAAGGTAGGTGACTCCTTTGAGCCCTATGAGTCTATGGCGAACAACATAGTTCCCCAATGATGGGATCACACAGACTCGAGATCGAAGCTGAGAGAGACTTGTGTTCCCAAGGACAAGCGAACCTGAAAAGCATGCTAAGAGGAGGTGGAGAGTACCAAGCATTTTGTTTGTCATTGCAAAGCATATATTGAGATAGGAGGCAAATGTGAGGCCCTATTCAAAGGACAGCCCACTCTTCAAGAGATCATGGGCTCTAGAGACCAGAGGCAGCTACGGCGTTTCTTCTTAGAGATACAAAGCAATTGGGACACACTATTAGAGCCATACATGGCTACATAGATAGAGGGGGGATAGTTGCAACAAGCAAGCTTCTTATTGAAGATGTTGATCCCTCCTCATCCAACACTCAAAGGGGAGCGGCACTCCCACATGCGGACGCAAGCCGAGTAAGACAACAACTACGAGTCATATGCTATAAGGGTATCGCCTCCATCATCGACAAATCGAGAAGATCCAAGCTCGAGAGCATACTGCCACTACGTAGTGATTGGTTCTAATGAGGGTTGACCGTGCAGCTTTCAATCAAGCATTCTAGCACGATACCCACCCATGTACATCTAACACCCCTCCCTTACCACAAGATGGAGCTAGCTAGCATATGCCTTCTCATGATTGTACAACCCTTGACATATAGACATATATATCCCCCTAGAGATAGAGCTCCATCTCTCCTTAGCTACCCCATGGATACATCATCATATACCACCACCACCTCGAGTACATTGCTACCTATGTTCGTTCTAGTTTAGTTTGTATCAGTCTTGTTTCATCTATTTCCCATTTGTCTATCCAATAGACAGATGACATTACACACCATGTAAGCGTGTTGCTTCATAGGCCAATTTCAGCTTGACATGGATGTTAATCTCTCTCTCTCTCTCTCTCTCTCTCTCTCTCTCTCTCTCTCTCTCTCTCTCTCTCTCTCTCTCTCTCTCTCTCTCTCTCTCTCTCTCTCTCTCTCTCTCTCTCTCTCTCTCTCTCTCTCTCTCTCTCTCTCTCTCTATCACACACACACACACACACAAAAAAAAACACACAGACACACACAGAAAATACGCATCCGCGGGAGAGAGGGAGAGAGAGGGAAAGAACTGAGAAGCTTAGATTGATACAATCTTGAGTCTATTTCATGTCATTGAAATGTCAAAATCATTTAAAACACGCAGAAAGAAGTTGGCTCCTTCCCTCAGGTTCGCTCCTGCGTGTGTACAAATGCGAGATTCACAACAAATGGTGAGCTTGAACGTACCGGAGAAGTAGATAATCGAAAGAAATGCTCGAGAGAGCAGGGTATGCTCCAGGCCAAGGAACTAGTGGGAACTCGTAGTGACAAAAGAGGTGCGCGAAAGAAGCAATCCTTCGTAATTGTACTTCCTCTGCCCGTAAACACCGTACAAAATATCGGTGTGCTGAACATCCCCACTGCCATAATTCCTTTTCTTATGACACTTCGGCAATATGGGTAATCGGCACATCACTCCCTTATCCATGTCTGCTTCCTTTCTGTTGCTTACCACGTATCTATTCAAATGAAAATAAGATTGAAGATTTATTCATGAACCATTGCTTTGCTTACGTTTACATAGCAAAGAAGGCTTTCATGGCAACATGCACACGCTTTCCTCGTGTCATGTGGCACCTTTGGATCCTTAGCCTCCATGATGAAGCTAAATGCTTGAAATTGAGATTTTTCTCTTACTCGAAAAGTGAAAATAGCGTCTTGTATATTATTTTTTTTCCTTCTCTTCGTTGTTCACATCATGGAAACAAGGAAAAGTGAAGGTATCCATTTCACCCTTCTATGTGAATTGTTGAAGGATTGAACATTCCAAATTTTCGTGAGAAATAGCTTTTTCTAGCCAGTTTTGTGTGAAACCACAAGTCTTTTAGGCTTTAAATTATTGATTTTGATCCTCCTATTTCGCATATCCTTTCTCTCAGTGTAGGACCTCTCTCCAATCCTTGACATTAGTGACAAATTTTTTTACTTGTGACTCATGGATGATTCTCTTTTGTAAATAAATCATATTCCACCTATTTATGAGAGGCAAAAGGCGAATGATCAATATGAAAAGCTTTTTTTCACTTATGATTATTTGTTTTAGCTCCTCCCTCATCTCTGTATGTTGTAATGCTATTGTGTCAAGAGATAGAGTATAAGACAAACAGAAAAGATGCTCACTTGTCTCCTTTTTATTTTACCTAGATGGAGAGAGAGAGAGAGAGAGTTTTCTCTACTTCCTCCCATGTCATCATTGTTGACACACATATTAAGTAGAGAAAATGTGTGATAAAGAGTTGATTAAGAGAGAAAATGTGCAAATTTTAGAGAAAAGAAGAGGAACATGCAAAAAGTTTAAAAGGAAGCAAACACAACCAAAAGGATAAAAGAACAGAGTAATGCCAAAATTTGAATTCCATCTTAAAACTAGACATGTTTTCTTATGTAAAATAGAGATGTTATAAAGATGGGGAGGAGAGAGAAGGATATTGTAGCAATTTCTTTTTAAAGAGAAAGGAGGAGGAAGAGACAATAAGAAGGAGACTAGCAAGAAGTAAAGAGACAGTGAAGCTTCTTACCATTCATCAAGATTCTATTGAAGCTTCAAATTGATTCATGTATATGAGGAGGTAATCCAATCTTTTTTTGAAATTCCTCAAATGTGTACAAATTTTCATTTTCTAAATTCTTCTTCAATCTAAAAAATTATTTATGTAAAAATGTTGGCAGCCTAAGTGATCTGAACTGACATACTAGTACTTCATATTCACTTATATTATCCTTCTAACTATATTCTTTCTCTTTTCCTTATCTAGCAAAATTATGTCATATGCTTTCTTTTCTTTTGCTTTATTTCTCCTCTCCTACCCTATATGGGTATATTTTTGTATTTGTTCAAACCTCTCTCTGCATAAACATCTTCCTTTTCCCATCCAATTTTGCATTCCATTATTGCACTGAGATCATATGTCTATGATGAAGGAAACAAGGATTCATGTGCACATGTGTGGGTTATTCTAAGTTCATGCATGCTTGCCTCACCACAACATGCACATACTTCAAGTTCTTTTCACGAGTGTCATTGTTTGATCATCTTTTTAAGTCTTTTAATTGTTTTGATCTCTTACCCATGAAAAATACTTGGTTTTCCCAGATAACCATTTTCACGCATTGTGCATGTTGTATCCATGCTCTCTTATGCATAGGTGGTTAAAGTTTTTTTAGAATTTGCACTATTCATATTTTTTAGCATTGGCATTGTGTCCTTAGAGTCATGTTTTTTAGCATTTCCATTCTTCATTTGTCCACTTATATGTATATGTGGTTCTGTTTGCAACATAACTCCATGACATCATTGAATGTGGTTTTGAACGCTCATTCATGGGACTTTTGTGCATTCAAGGCTCCACTCTCTAGACTTGAAAGTTCAAGCTTTTATCTCCAATTTCAAATTTCTTACATCATCTTTTCATTTTCAAGATTGTGTTCTTTTGTGAAAGAGTCATCTTTGATTATTCTAAGTTTTTTAGTATCTCAACTTTGCCAAGCTCTTTTTAGTTCAAGTTATCTCAATGGAAGTTCTATTTTTACTAATGTTGAAGGTTTTTGGTCATATACCTTCAACTTAAAACCTTTCAAGGATTTATGAAGGTTTATTTTTTCAAAAAAATATTATATGAAGTAATCAAAGGTAGAATGCCTTATCTTTATAGGCGTTCTTAGCCGAATGCCTAGAAAATCTAGAATTTAAATGATAAGTGAGCTTTAGAAAAAGTTATCCAAGTGTTAGATGCATTGAACAAATGGCATGTCATTGTTGGATTTTGAGGTCTATGGAAGCATGTGAACAACACAAGGGAGAAGAAGAAGCTTGAAGCACAACACACAATACTGAATGTATTAAGTGACCCGTTCGGGTTATAGGCATATATACAAGCCGGGGGAAAAAACCTCCTAAAGATGGAAAAAAAGTGCCCCAATGGTCCTAGTGTGTTCACACACATCATTACCGAAATATATCAACGAATCCCCCCTAGGAGTGATGCGTTGAACAAGGAGCTAGCACTCATGTATAACGAAGTGCCAAGCTATGTGGAATCAATACACGAAAGGAAGTAAGCCCAAAACTTTGTGAAAAGTTTCAAACTTCTCCCTAGTCAGAGCCTTTGTGAAAAGGTTTGCAATGTTCTCTTGTGTGGGCACATATGCCAAATTGATCTCTTCAGCAGAGAACCTTTCACTGACATAATGATAGTGCACCTTAATGTGCGTAGTACGAGCATGGAACACATGGTTCCTCGCAACTGCCAATGTGCTCTGACTGTTAGTGAAGATGGTGATGGCAGAATATTTACCAACACCCAAATTAGCCATAAGGCATTTGAGCCACACACACTCAACAATCGTTGTGAAAGATGCCCTATAGTCATCCTCACAACTAGAAGTGGCCACATTAGACTGCTTCTTGCACGATCAAGATATGCATGAGCTACCAAGCATGAAGCAAAAACCACTGGTGGACACACGAGTGTCATAGCAACCAGCCTAGTCAGAGTCATAAAAACCATGTAAATCTAGCATTAGTGATCCCCGCTTTGGATAAAACAATCCAAGTAGTTGGGTACCACTCAAGTAACGAAAGATATGCTTAACCGCTTGCCAATGCTTGACACCTAGGCAATGCATAAACTGCTCATCTGTGAGACAACAAACTGAATATCAGGCCGAGTTATGCATAAGTAAATCAAGCATCCAATAGCCTACTGATAGAGAATGGCATCAAATGCATCTCCAACATCATGAAGTCTCAACCTTAAACATGTTTCCACACGACTGACAAAAGGTTGCAGTCTTCAAGGTGAAAACATTGCAATAATGTGTCAATATATTTTGTTTTGATGCAAAGTTATTCCGCCATCAACTTGCATGAACTAAATGCCCAAATAATGATCTAAATGCCCCAAATCTAACATCTCAGATGATTCATGAAAATCAATCTTAAAATCAGCAATATGCTTCTCATTAGGACCAGTGAGCAGCATGTCATCAACATAGACAACAATGATCAGAAGCACATCATTTGCATGCTTAACATATAAGGTGCTCTCAATTGGATTGTTCTCAAATCCATGTGCAATCAAGTAGGCATGTATCTCTTCATACCAAGCACGTGGTGCCTGCTTCAAACCATATAATGCCTTTTTTTATCTACACACTCTATTTTCATGGCCTTTATGCACAAAACCACAGGGGTGAAAAACATACACTTCTTCATGTAAGTCACCATCAAGAAATGTAGTTTTAATGTCCAACTAATGTACATTCCAACCATTATGAGCTAAAAGTGCACAAATGTTATGAATAGTAGTCATTGGGCATGTAGCTGCAAAGTTCTCATCAAAATCAATGCCTCTTTCTTGAGCATAACCTTTTACAACAAGCCTAGCCTTATACCTAGCAAGTGTTCCGTCACGTTTACAATTCAGCTTGTATAACAAATTAGTGCCAATGGCCTTCTTGCGAGGAGGCAAGTCACATAAAGACCAGGTACCATTCTTCATAATAGCATCATATTCTGATTGCATAGCAGCCATCCAATTTTCTAAATTTTGTGCTTCATCAAACAAAACAAGCTCATTCTCATCACAAACATTAGAGACAGCCGTAGCATAGCAATTTGATGTGAAAGAAGCATTAAGAGAGCCTAAATGAGTATCATATGACAAAGGTGCATCTAATTTTCTATCTTGCAAGTGTGCACCAGCCATTTAGGCATAGTTTTTGCCTCCTCCATATCAAACCTCTCATCAACAAGTGCATCATGTAAATCTTTATTAGAAATGGAATGTTTTGCATCATCATGTGGAACCTGCAAAGACTGAGAAATTGCCTCATGTGAATGAGCACTAGACTCTCCACCTGTAAAAAGAGGCAGCAAAGTGTCATACACATCTTTGAAGCTAATTGATGTCTCCTTAGTGCATGAAAGTAATGGTTGAATTGCATCTTCCACAAAAACAACATCATAGCTATCCAAAATGCATTTATTATAAGGATGATATAGACGATAACCTTTTCTTTCAAAATTGTACCCAAAAAAAATACATTTTACTACTTTATCATCCAATTTCTTGTGTTGTTGTTTAGGCACTAATGCATATGCCAGACAACCAAAGACACGTAGATGAGCAACAGATGACTTGCAACCATGTCAAGCCTCATATGGAGTGATAGACTGCAATGCTTTAGTGGGCCGCCCGCTAAGTACATATGCTACACACATATCAACCTCAAGCCAGATACTATGTGGTAAAGCCTGAATCTTGACCATACACCTTGCCATCTCTATGAGTAACCTATTCTACCTTTCAGCAACTCCATTCTGTTGAGGTTTATATGACATTATACACTGATGTTTTATCCCATGTTCAACCAAAAATGCATTAAAACCAGAAGACATATATTCCCCCCTCAATCAAAACGAAGGGTGCCCATTTTACATGCTGAAAGATTTTTAGCCAAAACTGGAAACTATTTGAAGCACATAAACACTTTGGACTTTGCTTTCAATGCATATACCCATGCATGCCTGGAAAAATCATCACTAAAATTCACAAAGTAATGTAGTTCCCCAAAGAAGGTGTTTGTAGAGGACCACAAGCATCACCGTGGACAAGCTTCAATTTTTGAGTAGCTTGTACTAAACCATCTTTTGGGAGGAGGAACTTCACATTTTTCCCAAAATGCAGCCTTCACATACATGTTTACTAGGTGCCTCAAGTTTGGGCAGAGAGGACACCATTTTAGATTTTTGCAAGCATAGAAAACTAGAAAAATTCAGATAACCAAAGTGTGAATGCCAAAGCTTTGCATCTAACATAGCCTAAGAATCTTGAATTGCACATGATGAATCATTCACAAATTTTGCATAATCTATGAGCTTATACATCCCACTACATAAAAAGCAATAGTGATGTCACCATTTGACATATCATGGACTTTACAACACTCAGCAATAAGTTTCACAACCAAGTCAATATTGGCTAATGCTAAAACTAATAACATATTTTTCTTGATCTTTGGCACAAATAAAGCATCCGACAATGTAAAGCTACGATTAGCAGTAGTCAGAATGATCTTACAAACTCCCGTGATAGGATAAGAGGAGTTGTTGGTGCATGTGACAGTATTGTTTGTAGGGGCAGGCTCAAGTGAAGTGAAGAAACTATGTTGTGAGGTAATATGCTTGGTTGCCCCATTATCAAAATACCAAAAATTTGATTCTACTGCAGACATACATTGTTCATCAGAAGATGGGTCATAACTGCAAACAATAGTAAATGCCCATTCTTCATTTTGCACAAGATTTGTAGACCTTGATTTGGGTGTAGAGGTCTCTCGAACAAGCATTCTAGCCTCTTTTTTCTTTGCCTCTTTTTTCTTTGCCTCTTTTGTAGCCAGTTTTGGACAAGTCTTTATGACATGATCATTTCCTTTACAATATTTGCAAAACAATTTTTGTTTTTCTGTTTTCTTCTCGTCTTTGTCATCTGTCTTTGATTGTGCAGAATTAGTAGTTTTATGCTTACTACTAGATGAGCTCCATCACCTTTGCTCTTCTGACTAGCCAAGAAAGCTTGATATGCAACACACGTAATGGACATGTTCTAGCTATACTGATCTTCTTGCAACAGAACATAGACTAACTCATCACATGTTAAGGCATTTGGATTGCCTTTCATCATCAATCGAAGAGTAGAAGGAAAACTCTCATATGAATCTAGAAGACCATTTAGAACAATCTGCAGAAGCGAACTGTCTAGAAAGACTTCATCAATAGAAATCAATTGCTCCTTCAAATCTTGGATCTTTGTCCAAAAATTGTCCATGGAATCTCCTTCATTCATGTGCTCACTCTCAAATTGTTTTTGGACGTAAGCAACACAAGCCTCGTTCCTTGCTTGGTATAAAGTGCTAAGTGTATCCCAAGCATCCTTTGCTATTTGCAGGAGTGAATGTGAGGAATAGTGGCATGTTTGATAGACAAGGCTATCAATGCATGTGCTTGAGCATCTTTGCCATCCCAATGAAGTTGCTTTGCAGTAGGTGCATATAGGAATCATAGCACGAATAGGAACCTGAAGAACATCATCTTCAATGCCATCTGCATCATCTTTAGTAGTTGTATTTGTAGGTGTAGTAGGACCTTTTTCAACACCTTGCACAATATTCCACAATCCTTTTGTGACCAATACGTGATGCATCATATATGTCCATAATGGGTAGTTGGTACCATCCAACTTATCCTAAACAGCCAACATATGGAATACATCACTGCTTTCATCCATGGCCACTAACTAAAATACCCTGATGCACAAAAATGATTGTATCTCAAAAATTTGAACAGAACTACCTTGTCAAATTCTGCTGAACATGTAATAGACTTTGAGGATCTTATATTGGAAAACCAAAACATGTATATTTGTTTGGCACAAAAAGACAAAATTGCCTGCATGTGCGCTATGATAGTGCATTCTAAGGCCAAAATGAGCCCTAGATGAAGCGATAACCTGCTCTGATGCCGATTGTTGGAGTTTGAGGTCTGCGAAAGCATGTGAACAACACAAGGAATAAGAAGAAGCTTGGGGCACAACACACAATACTAAATGTATTACCCAATGAATGTACAAAGATAAGTGACCCATTAGGCTTATAGGCGTATATACAAGCCGGGGGAAAAAACCTCCTAAATAGGGAAAAAAGTGCCCTAGTGGTCTTAGTGTGTTCACACAATCTCTTGGGATGTTGCATGGTATTTTTTTAACTAATCTATACAAAGACATACCTCCTTTTAAGATTTACACTCTACAGGCAGAGTTTCGTAATGTTTTATCAAACCTCATCCCCAAAAAGCTAAAGTGTTAGCATGGTCTAGATATTTAAAAATAAATCTCATACCTTTTTTTAGTATATTTTTAATGAAGATATGGTCATCCATTTTATTAAAAATCTACCTCTTGGCTATAAAAGTTTCATCACCATTAGAATAAAAGAGTTGAAGCCTTATTGACCTAGAAAAAAGTTTAATGACTCCTAGTTCACAAGTATCACATGAAGAATGTAGATCATAGGAAGTGGTACTGAACACTATTTCATCACTAATAAAAGGGAAGGAAAAACCAAGAAGACTCAATTTTCCAATACCTATAGAGAGGTTATATAAAAAGAAGAATCGTTACCAAACCTTATTATAAGAAAAAGAGTTGAAAGTTTGGCATGTTGATCCAAATTTTTCAATGAGAAGGTATTCATCTAATCCAAACATTAAGTATTTATCACTTCAAGTTTACTCATGAGTGTATTTGGTGAAAGGAAAAATATTTTTTCTCAAATGTTCATGAACAACTATGGAACTTTGGAATTCTCAAGCATCAACTAAAAAGAAGAATATATAAATCTTCAAGCAATGCATTGTACATCCCAAGATTGTGTAAGAATCTTTTTTTCATCATGCCATGATGATGAAAAAAAAATTGATTAAATGCTTTTGAGTTCCAAAAAAGTACACTTTATTGAGCCCATTATAAAGCAAATTATAACTTCATGACCCAAAGATAGATGTTGGAGTTTGAGGTCTACAGAAGAGCATGAACAACATAAGGAAGAAGAAGAAGAAGGTTGGAGCACAACACACAATTCTGAATGTATTACCAAGTGAATGTACAAAGATAAATAACCTGCTAGGGTTATATGCATATATAGAAGCCGAGGGAAAAAAACCTTCTAAAGAGGGAAAAGGTGCCTTGATAGTCCTAAGTGTGTTCACACACATCACTACTGAAATATATCAACATATCCCCCCTATTGTGAGAAGCTTCAAGCTTCTCCCTAGGCAGAGCCTTTGTGAAAAGGTCTGCAATGTTCTCCTGTGTGGGCACATATGCCAAACTAGTCTCTCCACTAGAGAACCTCTCTCTGACATAATGATAGTGCACCTCAATGTGCTTAGTGTGAGCATGGAATAAGACTAACCAACACCCAAATCAACCAAAAGGCATATGAGCCACACACACTCAACAATCGATATGAAAGCTTCCCTATACTCAGCCTCACAACTAGAAATGGCCACAGTAGGTTGCTTCTTGCTCAACCAAGATATGCATGAGCTACCAATCATGAAGGAAAAACCAATGGTGGACACATTAGTGTCATAGCAACCAACCCAATCAAAGTAAAAAAAAAAACATGTAAATTTGGTGGTAATGATCCCCCCTTAGGATAAAAAAATTTAAGTAGTCACGTACCACTCAAGTAGTGAAAGATGCGCTTAACTTTCTACCAATGCTTGACACATGGCCAATGCATAAACCTGCTCATCTGAGAGACAACAAATTGCATAAGTAAATCAAGCATCCAATAGCTTGTTGATAGAGAACAACATCAAATGCATCTACAACATCATGAAGACTCAACTGTAAACTTGTTTCCATAAGAGTGGCAATAGGTTTGCAATATTCAAGGCCAAAAAGCTACAATAATGTGTCAATATAATTTTTTTGACATAAAGTTATTCCACCCTCAACTTGCATGAATTGAATGCCCAAATAATGATGCAAATGCCCCAAATCTGACATCTCAAAAGAGGCATGCAAATTAGCCTTAAAATCAACAATACGCTTCTCATTAGGATGTGAGCAACATGTCATCAACATAGACACCAATGATTAGAAGCACATCGTTTGCATGCTTAACATATCATGTGCTCTCAGTTGGACTGTTCTCAAACCATGTGCAATCAAGTAGGCAGGTATCTTTTCATACCAAGCACATGGTGCTTGCTTCAAACCATATAATGCCCTTTTCAATCTGCACACTTTGTTTTCATGGCCTTTGTGCACAAAACCACGAGGCTAAAAAAAACATACACTTCTTCATGTAATTCACCATTGAGAAATGCAATTTTAATGTCCAACTGATGTACATTCCAACCATGATGAGCTACAAGTGCATAGATGCTACGAACAATGGTCATTTGACATGTGGGTGCAAAGGTCTCATCAAAATCAATGCCTCTCTCTTGAGCATAACCTTTTGCAACAAGCATAGATTTATGCTTTTCGAATGTTCCATCAGGCTTACATTTTAGCTTGTATACCCATTTAGTGCCAATGGCCTTTTTGCCTGAAGGCATATCACATAAAGACCAAGTACCATTCTTCATAATAGCATCATATTTTGATTGCATAGTACCCATCCAAATTTCTAAATTTTGTGCTTAATCAAAAGAAACAAGTCATTCTCATCATAGAGATTAGAGGTAGCCATAGCATAGCAACCTGATGCAAAAGAAACACTATGAGAGCATGAAGGAGTATGATATGACAAAGGTGCATCTAATTTGCTATCTCCCAAAGTGGGCACCATACATTTAAGCATAGGTTTTGTCTCCTCTATATCAACCCTCTCATCAACAAGTGCATGTAAATCTGCATAAAAAATGTAATGATTTGCATCATCATGTGAAACTTGTAAAGGCTAAGAAATTACCTCATTTGGACCAAGACTTGACTATCCACCTATAAAAAGAGGAAGCAAAGTGTCATACACATCTTTGGAGCTAAGTGATCAGGGCTAATCAAAATGTGTTTAGTATGTGGATGATACAGACCATAGCGTTTACTTTTTAGAATTGCACCACACAAAAATACATTTCACTGCTTTATAATCCAATTTTGTGTGTTGTTATTCATGCACTAAAGTATATGCCAAACAACCAAAGACGTGTAGATAAACAAAATATGTCTTGTGACCATGCCAAACCTCATATGGAGTGATAGATTGTAGTGCTTTGGTGGGACTCCTGTTAAGTAAATATGTTGCACACATAACAGCCTCAAGCCAAAAGCTATGTGTTAAAGCCTGACTTTTGACCATACACCTCGCCATCTCCATGAGTGACCTATTCTTCATTTTAGCAACTCCATTTTGTTGAGGTTTATACGACACTATACACTCATGTTTAATCCCACTTTCAACCATAAATGCATTAAAATCAGAAGACATGTATTCCCCCCTTGATCAGAATGGAGGGTGGCCATTTTACATGCTGACAAATTTTTAACCAAAACCAGAAACTGTTTGAAGCACATAAATACTTCAGACTTTGCTTTCAGTGGATACACCCATGCATGCCTAGAAAAATCATCAATAAAAGTCACAAAGTAAAGGTAGTTCCCAAAAGAGGGTGCCTGCATAGGACTAGAGACATCACTGTGAACAAGTTGCAATTCCTGAGTAGCTCGAATTGAACCATCTTTTAGGAAGGAGGAATGCTACATTTTGCCTAAAGTACACCCTTCATAAACATGTTTACAAGGTGCCTCAAGTCTGGACAGAGAGGACACCATTTTAGATTTTTGCAGTCATAGAAGACTAGCATAATTCAGATGACCAAAGTGTGCATGCCAAAGCTTTGCAACTGACATAGCTTGAGAATCTTGAACTGCACATGCTAAATCATTAATAGATTTTGCATAATATATGAGCTTATATAGCCCATGACATAAAATGCCAAAAGCAATAATAACATCTCCATTTGACAAATCATGAACCATACATCTGTCATCAACAAATTTCACAACCAAGCCGATCTTGGCTAATGCGAAAACTGAGAACATATTTTTCTTGATCCTTGGCACAAATAAAGCATGTGACAACGTTAAAGAACTACCATCAGCAGTAGTCATAATGATCTTACCAACTCCCATTACAAGATAAGATGATTTGTTAGTGCATGCAACAATATTCCCTGTAGGGGAAGGCTCAAGTGAACGAAAGAAACTACATTGCGCGGTAATATGTTTGGTTGCCCCACTGTTAAATTACCAAACATCTAAGTCTATTGCAGACATACACTATTCATGAGAAGATGGATCATAACTACAAATAGTAGTAAACACCCATTCTTCATTTCGCACAAGATTAACAAACTTTGTTTTAACTGTAAAGGCCACTGCAACAACCATTCCTGTCTCTTTTTTTCTTTACCTCTTTTGCAACCAATTTTGCATAACTCAAAAGAGGGTGTCTGCATAGGACCACAAACATCACTCTAAACAAGCACATATTTTGCCCAAAATACAACCTTCACGAACATGTTTACTGGGTGCCTCAAGTTTGGGAAAAGAGGACACCATATTAATTTTTGTAGGCATAGAAAACTAGCAAAATTCAAATGACCAAAGCGTGCATGCCAAAACTTTGCATTTGACATAGCCTGAGAATCATGTACTGCACATGCCAAATCATTCACAAATTTTTCATAGTCTATGAGCTTATACAAACCATGACATAAAATGCCAGAAGCAATAATCACATCACCATTTGATAGATCATGAACTCTACATATGTCATCAACAAATTTCACAACCAAGTCAATCTTTCCTAAAGCAAAAAATGATAACAGATTTTTCTTGATCCCTGGCACAAATAAAGCATCCGACAAAGTGAAAGAACTACCATCAATAGTAGTCAGAATGATCTTACCAACTCCCATGATAGGATAAGAGGAGTTGTTGGCACATGTGATAGTATTCCTTATAGGGGTAGGCTCAAGTGAAGTGAAGAAACTGTGCTACGAGGTAATATGTTTGGTTGCCACACTATCAAAGTACCAAACATCTAATTCTACTGCAGACATACACTGCTCATGAGAAGATGGGTCAAAATTGCAAACAATAGTAAATGCCCATTCTTCATTCTACACAAGATTAGCAGACCTTGTTTTCGGTGTAGAGGCCTCTACAACAACCATTCCGGCCTCTCTCTCTTTGCCTCTTTAGTAGCTAGGTTTGGATAGCTCTTAATGACATGATCATTTGCTTTACAATAGTTACAAAACAATTTCTATTTTTCTAATTTCTTCTCATCTTTGTCTTCCTTCTTTGATTGTGCAGAATTAGCATATTTTTGCTTACTAGTAGAAGAGCTCCATTTTCCTTTGCCCATTTGACTAGCCAGGAAAGCTTGATTTGCAACACACACAATAGACCTATTCTACCTGGACTGATCTTTTTGCAACATAATAGAAACTAACTCTTCAAATGTTAAGGCATTTGGATCGCCTTTCATCATCAAACAAAGAGTAGAAGCAAAACTCTGATATGAGTTGGGAAGACCATTCAAAACAATCTGCATAAGTGAACTATTAGGAAGGACTTCATCGACAGAAATTAGTTGTTCCTTCAAATCCTTGATCTTTCTCAAAAAATTGTCCATAGAATCACCATTCATGTGATCACTCTCCAACTGTTTCTCAAAGGTACGCAACACGAGCCTCATTCCTAGCCTGGTACAATGTGCTAAATGTATCCCAAGCATCCTTAACTATTTTGCAAGAGCGAATGTGAGGAATAATGACACATTTGATAGACAAGGCTATCAATGCATGTGCCTAAGCATCTCTGCCATCCTAACGAATTTGCCTTGCAGTAGGTGCAACAGGAACCGCAACACGAACAGGAATCTGAAGAATATCAGCAACTTCAATGCCATCTGCATCAGCTTCAATACCTGTATTTGCAAGTGTAATAGGACGTTTTCAACACCCTACACAATGTTCCACATTCCTTTTGCAACCAATATATGTTGCATCATATAAGCCCACAATGGGTAATTGGTATCGTCCAACTTATCCTCAACAGCCAACTTACCCTAACAAGTTTTACTAAACATCTAGCAGACTTCGAGACGCTTATAATGGCGAATCAAAACCTGTATATGTCTTTGGCACAAAAAGACAAAATAGCCTACACAAGCACTGCAATAGTGCATTCAGAGGCCTAAATGAGCTCAAATCGTGATTTTAGCATGACAAAGTGAAGCCACTTTGATCTCTTAATCACCCTCAGTATGCTCACCAAATTTCATGCGATTTTGAGACTATGAGTGGAGGGGTGTCGACGATGCCCTAGATGAAGCGGCGACTTGCTCTGATACCAATTGTTGGAGTTAGACATTTGTGGAGGCACACGAACAACACAAGGAAGAAGAAGAAGCTTGGAGCATAACACACAAGACTGAATGTATTACCACTAGAATGTACAAAGATAAGTAACATGTTAGGGCTATAGGTGTATATACAAGCCGAGGGAAAAAACCTCCTAAAGAGGAAAAAAAGTGCCCGACAATCCTAGTGTGTTCACACACATCACTACCTAAATATATCAACACTCTAGTCCTCCTACATGCTAATGTTGGGCATTGATGGACCATTTTGTATTTTTCAATTCATAAGGAGTTATTGCAATATAATTAGTCGAATTAATGTAGACCTATTTGTGTTATTTTACAAAGGAAACATGGTAGGGTGGAATGGAAAAAATTGCAAGCCCCATTCGCTGACCACAATGAAGCAGATTATTGTAGAATTTTCTGGAGTACTAAGTTATTATTGTGTACTATGTACTATCCATATGAGAGAGGATTGACTGAGGAGATATATGTGGCTTCTTCGAAGGTACAATAACACAATGTGTGATAGAGCAATGGATTCAATAGGCCACATCATATTCATAAATTTGGTGAAGTATTTCACTTAATTGTTGTGGCATGTTGGGATCAAGAACAATAGCATGTTGGATGATCAAGTAGGAAGAAGTGAACATTTACTACCAAATCCCCTAAACCTTCTTTGTAATAAAATATAATATATTATTTACCAGAAAATAATAATGACATAATAATACACATCTTTCTTCCTTGGAATGAAGTTTTTACCTAAGCCCAAGTGCTGATTTCGCCCTCTCCATGCAGCCTCTAGTGTAACAATGTATACTAGAGGTAGGCCACTATTCATAAGGCATATCATTTCATATAGAGCGTCCACCAATAAAATAAAGGCATATTGTTGTCAATTCCATGATCATTCCTTCCACGCAAGAGAGTGAGTGAGTACCTATCCACCCATCCAACTCTAGGACTAAAGCGAGCCATCTTATTCAAGTGATATATTATAACCCAAACTGAATCATGTCCTTCATAGGTTTGAGATAAGCTCATAGTAAGTCCATGGAAATACTTTCAAAATTTCCATTGCTAATTTCCAAAGGATGGAACAAGACACCAATCCTAAACTTTGCTTCATTAACTTGACATGTTGTACAACTTTATGTACACTTGGACCTTAGAATTATCTCTTAGACAATTCATAAGTTTTGTTGATTCCTGTATGACCAACACTAGGGGCATCACCACACTTCCACCCTCTTCGATTGAAGAAAACATGCAACAAATTTTGAAGTTATTACATGAGTATGTAGAAGATAATACTAGGTGTAGAGAACAAGCAAAAAAATTAGACTCCATGTCAAAGGGAGAGCAAGAGATCACAACCCTAATACTACGGGTATAAGAAGAAAGGTTGGAGCATGATGATACCATGAGGCAACTAGTATCCATTCAACAAGAACTAGCAAAAACATCTAGCATGATAAGTACTATGATTACAAGAGAATCCTTGTTAAAGACTTGGCTCCAAATGAAAAGAGATGATGCCGCATGGAGAAAATGAGACGAGGAACATATTCTGGAACATTTTCTCAGCACACATGTTGTTGGGGGATTCTTTAGTTGAAAAGGACTTGAGTGTTTGTAGGAGAAGAATGGAGAAGAAGAAGAAGAAGAAGAAGAAGAGATACAAATGCAACAGAAGCCTCCATGTCTTGATTAACAATAAGAAATACAATATCCTTGTCTAAAATGAGAAAAATTGTTCTATGCGTAGCGCATAAGCCAAAGAGCACACACAAGTCTACAAAAATACCACAATTTCATGTGTGGTCAACCTCCCTTGTGTCAGTCTTCCACCTTGTCCAGTAGCTTGCCCTTGTGCACACCTTGTACTCAAGCTTCCAATAAGGTTGAAGGAGGATCACTCTCTATTGTCGATGCACAATACTTCCTTGATGATACTTATTCCACCTTAGGTGCTCTCCTACTTGCTCTTTGCGTACTCATTGTTCAAGTCTCTTGCTCATTCATGCTCTCTCTTGCTCCTTACTCTAACTCCTTAATCCAAGAATTGCTAATCTTTGGTTGTGTGTCGATTTTCTTACATACATCGCTTCAATTGCTAGTGTATCTTGGTGCTCACTTTGATGTCACAAGAAGCACTTTAAATGGGGGACTACTCATAAAATTTTGCATACTGATTTCTCTTCATATCTTTTCCAGTTTTGACTTCATTTCTTCAAATTGTGTGCATAAGGAAAGGGTTCACTTGAACCTTCCAAAACACTAAAAAACCTTTCAAAAAGACCATTGTGCAACCTACATTCAACTTTTCCTACAAAACCATTGTGAACAAACTGTTTGTGCACTGCCTATGCACCTTTGTTCTCAGCCACTTGTGCACCACCTTTTGCACTTTTGCACCACCTGTGCATCACGTGCAAAGTCACCACTTTGAGCAAATCAACAACCACTTTGACCAACTCAATAGCTACCCACCATCCAATGGGCTCTCCGTCCCGGAGAGCGAACAACCAAGCCATGAGCAAAGATGAGTCACCTCGACACCTTTTGTGCAAAAGCTTCAAAATGACATATGAGCAGTCCACGAAGTCCACTAGGAGAATGAAAGAACAACCACAAGGGAATAACCAAAACTGGACACGAGATCGATGAAGAAGAAGCAAGATTTTGGAGGGTAAGAAGGAAAGTTTAGGGAGGGTTTAGGGGCTAATGAGGATAGGGGACAGAGGGGAGAGGATGAGTTCTAGGTTTAGGTATAAAGGGAGGGGCAGGGAGTATGAATTCAAATTGTTGATAGTGAAAAATCTATACAGATGAGCCATTTGCAAAATGTGAAACATGTGGGAAAGTAAGGAGGGAGCAAAACATGTGGACCATGTGCGATATAAAAGTCACATGTTAAATGTGTACAAACCATATGGGTTTTGACCAAAACAAGGAGAAAAGTATGGATTTTGGTATAAATAATGCAAAAAATGAGTTCGGGGTGTCAAAAAACATGAAATTGACTCCAAGTTTGGAAATAATGGCCACCCAAGGTACAATCTAGAGCGAAACAGGTTATATCCAAAAGAAAAAAATGAATCACACCATAGGATAAAATTTATCTTATGGTGGGTGGGGGTTGGGGACCGGGGGGAGGGGGAGAAAGAGAGAGGAGAGAGAGTAGAGAGAGGGTAGGAGAGGTAGAGTGAGGATCAGAAAAGTAAAGAGAGAAGACAGAGAGACGTAGAGAGAGGGGAGAGAAGTAGAGGGAGAAGATAGAGAGAGTGAGAGAAGTAGAGAGAGGTAGAGGGTGAGAGAAGTAGAGAGAGAGTAGAGGATTTTTTTAAAATTTATTTTTATTGTTTTTTCTTATATAAGAATAAAAAAGCAAGGGGTCGCTATTTTTTGAAGGGGAAAAATGCCAAAAAATAAGAAAAAAAGCCAAAAAATAGGAAAAAATGCAAATAAATTCCAAAAAATTCAAACAAAATCCAAAAAAATAAAAAAAATTCAAAAAATTTCCAAAACTTCTAGATAGATTGCCACACTAAAAAATTCAATAAGCTTCCTTTTTTATTCTCTTTTAGCAAGAAAAAGAGCATTGAATTAAGACAAAAAAATTTAAAAAATTTCCAAAAATTCCAAAAAAATCTCTAAAAATTTCCAACAAGCTGTTCATGAATTCTACTATGAGACGGATTCTAAATTGCATGAAAAAATTAAAGAAAAAGCGTGAAAATTTCTGAAAATAATAAAACTAAGCAAAAAATTTGGTACAAGAAGGCTACGTACAGCCTCAACAAATTTTACAAGTTCTAGGTGATCCAAAAAGCTTCAATTTGGTTGGTGATAGGCCTTGATCCTAGATATGATGACTAATGGTAGTTCTTTGCCCTCCACAACCTCTAACTGTACCGCACTCCATTTTGGTTGTCTTCCTTTTGGGCACAATGACCATGGGATAAGCCCATTATGAATGCTCCACTGGAATAATATTTCTAGCATTCTCCATCTTTTGTATCTCTGTGTAGAAAATTTCAGCATACTTTGGATTTAATCTGTAACATTTCCCTCTTACCAGTCTAGCTCCTTCAACCAATGAAATCCTTAGAATATTTTTTCCCAAAACATGCAAGTACTCCTTCCACATGCATGTAATGCCCTACACTTATTGCCATAGAAATTATCATAAAAGATGTTACATACCATTATCCATAACCAAGTGGCCACTAGTATAGGACTTGAATGAGCTTCATCAATGTTGCACCTAAAAGATTTTTTGTTCTCTCGTCTATGGCTTGTCACTGATTCACCCAAATCTTGTTTGGAAAAATTCCATAGCAGGAAGATGGGTCTCCTCCTTGCAGCCAAACCAACATGTCCTCTTCTTCATATAAATCCAAATCTAGGCTGTCCATCATATCTTTTTCCATACAAATACCAATGGTCTACATCATGCTAGTATGTCCTTGGTTATCTGGTCCTTCTCCTAAAAATATTTGTTTGTGCTCTCTTACCTCTTGTTTTACCCACATAGTATCCTTGCCCCAATCATGCAACACATTGGCATGCCCTAAATGATGGAATATGGCGGAAGTCTCTCTCTTGGCTCGAAGATCTATATAAGAAGTAGTTTGCACTCATTTGGAAAACACACATACATACGTACGTACAGATGGTCAGAGATATATAGCGAAGGGTCCATTCGGAAGGATATACAGAGATTTAGGAAGCTGAGGGATACACTCACTATCGTCTCTCTGTGATTCTAGCTTTTGTCAATTTGGGTCTACTTGTGTTACTATGGTATTTTTGAGAGTGTTCTAATTAGGCTTCTCCTTGATTATTCTCTGCTCACTGATGTGATTTTGCCCACTGTAGAAGAAGCTTCTCTGTTGGAGAATATACAGAGTGAGAGCTTCAGTGTTGGGGGCAGTCGGCATGACAGTGAGATTGGATATATTGGGATAGTCACTTGTAAGCTGGAGTTCATAGCATCATATACCACACTTGTATACCTTCTATATGTTTGTATACTTTCTCTATGTTGAGATGTCGTAGTTCATCTTTCGAGTGATCAGACCTTTTGTACTGTTAACAATTTTATCGTTTTGTGAACTAGCTCAATTTTTTCAATCTTGGTCGAATTGGCCTTTTTAGCATCTTTGTAACACTCTGACTGTTTCTTGTATTGTCTTCTCAAGTAGTACCTCACACAATGATGTTACAGGGTATACTTCCCTAAGGAGAACCTCCCTTGAGTAGAAGGAGTACTGGAAGTATAGACCCGGTTACCCCCTCTACAATCCCCATATTCAGAACCACACAAAGTCAAAGGAATGCAAATCAAGGATCTTAATTCAGAGGCCTTAATGGAAGTTAGGCATAGAAGAAGAAGAAGAAGTCCCAAAGGAGGAGATGGGCCAATTTGCTCTATCTTTAACACTTCAATTAACAATATTTTTTTGCAATTTAGAAAAGGAGATCAATATTTAAGACTACCCAGGTGAATGGAACAAACAGTTGAGCGAAGAGGAAACCCTAAAGTCTCCTTCCATAAGCAAGCAAGGTAATCTAGAAGAATTCAAATCGAGCAAAGAGGGGAATTTTGCATCCAGCAAAAAGGATGGCTTCACCTCTAACAAAGAAGATAACCTTGACAATGAAAGTTCTATCATCGGCTCCATGTTTTTGAGGAACGTTGTAGGGGTGGTGTCTCATAAAGCTAGACTCCATGTTACACTACCATGGCAGAGCCCTCTCAAAGGACGTCTTATATGCCAAGATCCTTCAACCTAAGAATACAAGAATATAAAAATAAGAAAAAAAGGTTAAATCCCTAACCAATAAAGATACCTCCCTTTGTAAATGAATATTGTTTCATACAACATTCAAGGGTTGTTTTACCCCTCAAGAGCGACTATGTTTGGTCAATGGCTTCAAGATAAAAATGTCAACCCAAACTTTATCTATCTTCAAGAGATCAAAGTTAAAGTAGTTGAACTGCAAAAAAGGTTAAAGAGTGTTTCAACATCTCATATGTGGATCGCCACACGTGTGAGCAATGGTGCAACTATTAGCTTCAAATCAATATTGCAATCATTCTTGGTGGATACTATAATGGATCAGAACCATCGATGGATTGTCGCATCTTTTAGGGGCCCTCTTCTTCTCACCATTACTTCAGTTTATGCTCCTAATCAAGATACACAAATACTAGATACTTTGCACTCGCTATAATCTCTTCAATTGGAGGTCATCCTTTGTGGGGACTTTAATATGGTGGAAGTCTTGTCTAATAGATGGGGGCAAAGGAGAAAAGTTATTTGAAAACACGTGACAGTATAAGTACAATGATGAGTTGGTGTTGCAACAAACCTGCTCTACACTAGCCAATGTGGCTCTAGGGATGCTTAGTAGACTTCCTTAGCTTCTCGAAAACTCATAAGGAACCTCCAAGTCCTTTGGAATATCATTTCCAAATGTTTGCATGAAAATAGATAATATCTACTTGACAAGGATTGAGAGAAGCCTTCTATTTCGTGTTACAAAAATATGATTGTTCTGAATGGTCTTCTAGATATATATTGGAGTTTTACTTCTACTCTTTGGCTAATGATGAAAGGCAATTCAAATGCCTTAAATATTTGAGGAGTTAGTCTCTGTTTTGTTGCAGGAAGATCAGTCCAGGCAGAATAGGTCCATCATGCATGTAGTAGATCAAGCTTTCGTAGCTACTCAGAAGGGCAAAGTTAGATGGAGCTCATCTACTAGTAAGTAGAAATCTACTAATTCTACATAATAAAAAAAGGAGGACAAAGAAGAGAAGAAAATAGAAAAGCAAAAAATGTTTTGCAAATGCTATAAAGGAAATTATCATTTCATAAAGAGTTGTCAAAATTGGCTGCAAGAGAGGCAAAGAAAAAAGAGGCCGCAATGCTTGTTGGAGAGCCCTTTACATGCAAATAGAGTCTGCTAATCTTGTGTAGAATAAAGAATGTGAATTTAATATTGTTTGTAGTTATGACCCATCTTCTCATGAACATTGTATGTATGTAGTAGACTCAAATGTTTGGTACTTTGACAGTGGGGCAACCAAACACATTGTAGCACGGTTTCTCCAGCCCCTATAGGGAATACTATCACATGTGCCCCTACAGGGAATACTATCACATGTGCCAACAACCTCTTATCTTGTCATGTGAGTTGGTAAGATGATTCTGACTACTGTTGATGGTAGTTCTTTATTTATGCCAAGGATCAAGAAAAATATGTTATCAATTTCAGTATTAGCCGAGATCCATTTGGTTATCTAAATTTATTGATGATAGATGTACAGTTCATGATTTGTCAAATGGTGATGTTACTATTAATATTGCTTTGGCAAAGAAAAAAGAGGTTGGAATGGTTGTTCTAGATGCCTCTACACACAAAAAAAGTCTGCTAATCTTGTGAAGAATGAAGAATGGGCATTTACTACTGTTTGCAGTTATGAATTATCTTCTCATGAATATTGTATGGTTGTAATAGACTCAGATGTTTGGTACTTTGACATTGGGGCTACCAAATGTATTACCTTGCTGTGCAATTTCTTCAGTTCACTTGAGCATGTCCCTATAGGAAATAGTGTCACATGGGCCAAAAACCCCTCTTATCCAATCATGGGAGTTGGTAAGATCATTTTGACTACTATTGATGGTAGTTCTTTTACATTGTCAAATGCTTTGTTTGTGATAGGGATAAAAAAATATTTATTGTTAGTTTTAGCATTAGCTAAGATTGGCTTGGTTGTCAAATTTGTTGATGACATATCTACAGTTCATGATCTATCAAATGGTGATATCGTTATTGCTTCACTACAACAGATCGATGGTATACCGAGGTTTTTACCAAGGAAAATGAACGCGGCTTTATTTTCCGCGACGCCGGTATAAAGGTCGGTGTGCGCATCGGTACCAAAGCGTTGGTATATGCGTCGGTATATGCGCCGGTATATGCGTCGGTATAAGCATCGGTATATGCATCGGTATTACTGGCGCACATACCGGCACATATACCGAGGCTTGTGCTTGACATACCATCGCCTATACCGTCGCCTGCTGGGTGTACCGACGGTTATTCCGATGACACTACTGAGAGTACCATCGCATATACCGACGACCATACCTGCAAAATTTTTTTTGGGCAGAATGTTTTGTCTTTTGCTACAGCAACATTACCATGATGTTGCTTAACAAAAGACAATACACTCTGCCCAAAAAAAGACCGAGTACATGTGATTGTACTCTAATGACAACCGAAATATGATTTCATGAAACAGAGTATTATTGGACACAAAAGAGATAATCAGAATGAACTATGAACCATGTACAAAAGAAGTTATATATTTCAATACTGAAGCATGTACAAGAGTGTGGCAAACCACTGTCATATATGACGCTTTTACAAAATGTGGCAAAGCAATGTATTGCCATATGAAAATCAAATACAAAATATTGGTCTTCCACTGCCATACACATGCAAAGAACGTTCCATATCAACAGTCCTGCAACAAAGAACGTTAATGGAATGAGATAAATTCACATGAAAATTACAAACAACAAGTAAAAACCAAGTTTATAAATTAATTACCTCATCGCAAATGCTCCCATGAAACTACCGCACCGCGTCCCTCCAAGTCTTGCAATAGTGCAGTCAACCCATGACTATATCCGTAAGACTCCTCCGTTCGTGTTGGAGGACGATCCATTACCAGCTCCTGAAACAAATATAAAAAGATTAGAGAAACATACATGAGAAATTTAACACAAATAAATTAATAAATGAAATGGTACTTACAAACTCATGACACATCGTGTCATATCCGCCGCTGCCCAAATGTGACGGTCCAATCGTGTCTAAACGTGTGGCTGCGGCATTTCGCTGCTGGCGATATCGATCAGGAGTCTGCTGCTGCTCGTCACGAATCATGTCCCACTCCTCAACATCTAACCATACAAGCTTTGGTAAGCCTTCTCTGAAAGCATCACGAGCCTCGGATCGTCGATGGGACATGACCTCACGTGCGGCGTGCAGAATCCACTCTGAACTGACAATAGACTTTCCATCGGCTGGTCGGAACTCTTGGTAAATCGTCTGTGTGATATAATTCTTCCGATCTTTATCCTGTTCACTCCATTTCAGCATGATGGAGTGTCCAAACTGGATGGAGCAAAGCTGTCGTATGCATGCACGCATTGCTTTGCCAGCCGCATCCATCACCAGAGCTCCATCTCGGATACTATACACCTTGGAGTCATGGTCATGAGCACCCCAAGGTATACGTGGTGTTCCACGTGGTGTACTGCGTGGCGTACCTACATCTGAGGTACCCTTCCTAGGAGTAGAAGCGGGTGACACAACGTCCGTCGCACTTCCTCCACAACAACCGCCTCCTCCGCCTCCAGACCTACCTGTAGATCCACTCCTAGAACCTCTTGCTCCAGAGCGTGACCTCGATCTATGAGACGGGCCAAAACCTGTATCACGCTGAGGTGTTGAACGCACATGTCTACTAGTAGACCCAGTAGGAGATGGCTGCAAAGATGGTCGTGGTGGAGTCACAAAGCTAGGAGACATACCTCCTACGGGAGTAGCACCACCCGTAGGAGTGACACCGGCGGGAGTGACACCGGCGGGAGTGACACCGGTGGGAGTGAGGCCAGCGGGAGTGAGGCCGGCAGGAGTAAGGCCGCCAGGAGTGAGGCCGGGAGGAGTGCTACCACGAGCGATCCAATACTGTGATGCAGCGGCCATATACGCAGGAGTAACCTGAGAGATGAACTCCAAAAATTGCTCCTGTGTCATGGAATGTGGAGTGACTGGAGGACTGTCTCCCATCGTGCTCTGTAATAAAAGAACTCAAATAATTAGCATGCGATAAGAAAAGTAATATAGAGAATAAACAAAAAAAAAACAAAAATTAGTACATACAAGTGTTTTATTCAAAAGTCCTCTATTCTAGCATCCTCTTGAAGATCCGATGCACCGACAATATCTGTCTCTATATTGATGGTATATAAATCGCTTGCTACGCTGGTGTCCTCCTAATCATCGTCTATTGCTTCGTCTTCTCGAACAATGACCTCTTCTTCAATGACCTCTTCTTCTCGAACAATGATCTCTTCCTCCTCGACTATCGAATGAATCAATTTCGCATGTTTTCATATTATTCATCAACTTCTAATCGTGGAATTTCTGTTGTGTCCATGAAACTCTCGACACCTTCTTCACCATCATGATCTTCGTCCATCTCATAAAATGCTTCAAGCATCTCTTCCATATGTTCATTCTGTGTAATATTATTAGTGCTTGCTTGTACGTCCAAGTCCTTTTTTCCTCTCTTTTGTCCACGAGAGGTTACCGGTGCAATGTTGTTTGGGTCCATCTGTGCACCTGGGGGACCATGCGAATGATAGCGTAGGTTTTCCAATTGACTCCTATCAAAGGATCCATACTCTCTAACATGTGCAGTACAAATCCGTCGTTTCCGATAAATAATTGCACTATATGCAAGGACATGCCATTCTCTCTTCAGGATCCGAAGAAGCCATCTGCTACAATATGGACATTTTAGAACATTTGTTTTTTTATTAAACCTAAAAAACTAACTCTTAAAGACTTAAATCTGAAATACTAAACCTAAATACTTAAATACCTAAAAAAACTTAAAACCCTAATATTAAAACCCTAATCTATATAGCTATTTTATTTTATCTATATATTTGAATTTTTTCTTGATTGATCCTATTTTATATATATATTTATTAATTTATTCAGATTTTTTTCCTCTTAATTGAGTTATATGTATGCCTAAACCATAAAACCCTAATTTTAAAGGTCTAGTCCTAAATTATGTATATTTCTATACACATGTGTATATACATGTATATATGTATTATATGTGTATGTGTATGTGTGTATATATGTTATGTAGGTGTTAAACCCCTAAAACCCTAATCCAAATGACCTAGACCTAAAACATGTATATATATGTATGCATGTGTATATATATGTGTATATGTATATATATGTGCATATAGATAGGTGTATAAGTATGTGTGTTTGTGTATTGTATATATCTTCACTCTATTTAAAATGATTAAATTTAAACCTATTTTTATATATGTAATCATATATATTTCATTTATTTATTTAAAATACTACTTCTTATCATATTTTATTATCTATATAATTATCCTACCTTATATATATATATTATTTATATATTCAGATTTTTTCCTTACTTAATCCTATTTTTATATATTTAATTATAAATATTTAATTAAATTTTTTAAAACACTAGTTCTTTTTATATTTATTTATCTATATAATTATCCTATTTTATATATATATTTATTTATATATTCAGATTTTTTCATTATGTAATCCTATTTTTATATATTTAATTTTATAAATTTAATTATATATATTTAATTAAATTATTTAAAAAACTAGTTCTTTTTATATTTATTTATGTATATAATTATCTTATTTTATATATATATTTATTTATATACTCATATTTTTTCCTTATGTAATCCTATTTTTATATATTTAATTTTATATATTTAATTATATATATTTAATTAAATTATTTAAAACACTAGTTCTTTTTATATTTTTTATGTATATAATTATCTTATTTTATATATATATTTATTTATATATTCAGATTTTTTCCTTACGGAATCCTATTTTTATATATTTAATTTTATATATTTAATTATATATATTTAATTAAAACCTTAATCTTAAAATTCTAGATTTAAAATATGTATATTTTTGTATGCATGTGTATCTACATGTATATATGTATTATATGTGTATGTGTATGTGTATGTGTGTATATATGTTATGTAGGTGTTAAAACCCTAAAACCCTAATCTTAAAGATTTAGACTTAAATCTGAAATACTAAAACCTAAATACTTAACCACCAATAAAAATCTAAACCCCTAATCCTAAAACCTTAATCATATTTTTTATATATATTTATTTATATATTCAGATTTTTTTTCTTATTTTTCTCTATATTTTTTCTTAATATAAGTATAATTGAGTTATATGTATGTCTAAACCCTAAAACCGTAATCTTAAAGATCTAGACCTAAAATATGTATATTTCTTTATACATGTGTATATACATGTATATATGTATTATATGTGCATGTGTATGTGTGCATATATGTTATGTAGGTGTTAAAACCCTAAAACCCTAATCTTAAAGATTTAAATCTAAAATATGTACATTTTTGTATGCATGTGTATCTACATGTATGTATGTATGGTATGTATATGTGTGTTTGTGTATATATGTTATCTACGTATTAAAACCCTAAAACCCTAATCAGAAAGACTTGGACTTAAATCTGAAATACTAAAACCTAAATACTTAAACACCTATAAAAATCTAAACCCCTAATCGTAAAACCCTAATCATATTTTATATATATATTTATTTATATATTCAGATTTTTTTTCTTTTTTTTCTCTATATTTTTTCTTAATATAAATATAATTGAGTGATATGTATGCATAAACCCTAAAACCCTAATCTTAAATATCTAGACTTAAAATATGTATATTTCTGTACACATGTGTATATACATTATACACGTATATATATATATATATATATATATATATATATATATATATAATATGTGTATGTGTATGTATGTGTAAATAGCGTAAAAACCCTAATCCTATTTTTATATATTTGATGTAAAAAAAAACTTCAAAATAAAAATAGGATTATATGTGTGTATGTATGCATGTGTGTATATATGTGTGTGTATGTATGCATGTGTACATGTGTGCGTGTGTATGTATGCATGTGTGTGTATGTGTATGTGTGTGTATGTAGGCATGCATGTGTGTGCATGTGTGTGTATGTATGCATGCATGCGTGTGTATGTGTGTGTATGCGTATGCATGTGTATACATGTGTGTGTATGTGTATGTGTGTGTATGTATACATGCATGTGTGTATATATGTGTAGGTATGCATGTGTGTATATATGTGTGTTATATGTATGCATGTGTACATATGTGTGTGTATGTATGCATGTGCATACATGTGTGTGTATGTGTATGTGTGTGTATGTATGCATGCATGTGTGTGTATGTGTATGTGTGTATATATTGTATGCATGCATGTGTGTATATATGTGTGTGTATGTATTTGTGTATGCATGTGTGTGTATGTATGCATGTGTGTATATGTGTATATGTGTATATGTGTGTATGCATGCATGTGTGTATATGTGTGTGTGTGAATGTATATGTGTGTATATATGTATGTGTGTATATATGTGTGTGTATGTGTGCATATGTGTATATATGTGTGTGTATGTATGTGTGTATGCATGCGTGTGTATGTATGCATGTGTGTATATGTGTATATGTGTGTATGCATGCATGTGTGTATATGTGTGTGTATGTATGCATGCATGTGTGTATATATGTGTGTGTGTATATGTATGTGTGTATATGTGTGTGTGTATGTGTATGTATGCATATGTGTGTGTATGTATGTGTGTATGCATGTGTGTGTATGTATGCATGTGTGTAAATTTATATGTGTGTGTATGCATGCATGTGTGTATATGTGTGTGTATGTAAGCATGCATGTGTGTATAGGTGTGTGTATGTAAGCATGCATGTGTGTACATGTATGGGTGTATGTATGCATGTGTGTACATGTATGTGTGTATGTATGCATGTGTGTACATGTATGTGTGTATGTATGCATGTGTAAATCTGTAAATGTGTGTGTGTACGTATGCTCTATTTTCCTATCTCTACCTTCCTTTCTTTCATTATTCTTTATCTCTTTCTCTCTCTGTCTCTCTCTCCTTCTCTCTCTATCAATAGAGAATAAAACAATCACTTACAAGTATGCCCCTCTTTTGGATCATTGTCGTCAAAGCGTAATGTATGTCGTCTATCGTCCAATTCCAAACAATCGACACCAAAGAACTTCTGCAAAATCAAAGAAAAGAGAAATTATAAAACCTAAAGCATAGAGAAACACAAATGCTAACAGTACACATAGCACTTACCAAGATGTGAGATCTAAGCCGAGAGAGAGTGTGTGTGTGTGTGTGTGTAGAGAGAGAGATCTGTGTGTGTGTGCACAAGACAATGCAGGTCGTAATTCGGTTCGTGCGCGCAAGTTCGACAGAAAACCAACAGTACTCAAACACGTGCAAAAATGTGAAGTTTTGCTCTCGGGTTCGCAGTATGTTTAAAACTCGCCGCCAGTATAGGCGTCGGTATACGCGTCGTTAACTGCCAGTAAATTACCGATGCTTATACCAATGCCCATACCGACGCCCATACTGATGCATATACCGATGCAGATACCGACGGCTGCGGGCCACACCGACGATCCGTTTAAAACAGTCATACCAACGAACTTGACCGTCGGTATCTCTAAGTGACATTTTCCAAGGCCCATACTGACGCCGACTGTGACCGTCGGTATATGCAGCATCGGTATGCCCCTCATATGTTGTAGTGCTTCCAGCATTTTATGTCGTGGGTTGTATAAGCTCATGGACTATGCAAATCATGTCAATGATTCAACATGTGCTACTCAAGATTCTTAGGCTATCTCAGATGCAAAGCTCATGCACACTTTGTTCATTAGAATTTTGCTAGTTTGCTACACCTGGAGAAATCTCAAAATGTGTTCTCTCTGCACAAACTTGAGGCACCTAGTAAACATGTATGTGAAGGGTGTATTTTGGGCAAAATGCATTCACTTATGCATAACTCGGCTTGATATCCAGTTTGGTATCTCACAAATGAGTAGGTTTATGTATTGCTATGTGTCAAGCATCGAGAGGCGGCTAAGCACATCTTTCACTACTTGAGTGGTTCCCGGCTACTAGGATTGTTTTATCCCAAGGGGGACCACTACTGCCAGATTTACGTGCTTTTTTTGGCTCTGACTAGGCTGGTTGCTATGACACTCCTGTGCCCACTAGTGGTTTTGTTTCATGCTTGGTAGCTCATGCATATCTTGGTTGAGAAAGAAGCAACCTTCTATGGCCACTTCTAGTTGTGAGGTTGAGTATAGGGAAGTTTTGACAGGGACTATTGAGTGTGTGTGGCTCATATGCCTTTTGGCTGATTTGGCTGTTGGTCACTCTTCTTCCACCACCATCTTTAATGACATTCAGAGTGCATTAGTAGTTGTGAGGAACCCTGTGTTCTATGCTCACACAAAGCACATTGAGGTGCAAAATCATTATGTTACAGAGAGGTTCTCTACTAGAGATTGGTTTGGCATATGTGCCCACACAGGATAACATTGCAGATCTTTTCACAAAGGCTTTGCCTCGGGAGAAGTTTAAAACCTTTTGAAAAGCTTTGGGATTACTTCCTTTTGTGGATTGATCTCTTTCCACATAGCTTGGCACTTCCTTATACATGAGTGCCAACTCCTTGTTCACCGCATCACTCCTAAGGGGTATTTGTTGATATATTTTAGTAGTGATGTGTGTGAACACACTTTTGGACTGTCGAGGCACTTTTTTTCCCTATTTAGGAGGTTTTTTTCCAATGTCTTGTATATACGCCTATAACCCTAACGGGTTACTTATCTTTGTACATTCACTCGGTAATACATTGAGTATTATGTGTTGTGCTCCAAGCTTCTTCTTCTTCTTCTTCCTTGTGCTATTCGCGTACTTCGGCATACCTAAAACTCCAACACGTGAAATGATTACAAACATTAGATGAATGTTCAAGAGAGCACATAGACATGGAAGATAATTTAGCTGATGATTTGAAGATTCCACATACTTCAATCAAGTCGGATGATACTGTAAGTAATGCCTCTTCCAAATCTAACAATGTTTAGGAGTTAGCAGAACTAATGGAAAAAAAATTAGGAGTTCAAAACTAGCAATGCTAAAAACCTTATCAAAGCCAACCTATGAGAATTCCCATGTTAATAAAGTGTTTGCACTGTGGAGGAAACCACCCATCTCATGCTTGTGCAAGAGAAAGAGCTATCCTTCCCACGACCATATCAATACAATAGGCAAACCGTACAAGGGCCTAACCTCTACTATAATATTGAACAGAGATATACCAATCATGTCACTAAAAATTATCCTTATAACAAGCAGTCTAGACCACTCCTGCCACTATCATATAGGTCATTTGAATACCAACCAAGAGAAAAACTCAGGGAGACTCCAAGATATGCTCCATATAAAGGACCACCCATGGCTCCAAGGCCTTATGAGTATCAAGGATAAAACCAGCCTCAACTAGTGCTAGGGCAGCAACTCCCACATCCTCAGAATGTAGTACCAATTAAGTTCACACAACCAAAAGAGAACCTAGAAAGAGTTGTAGTACATGTGAACCCATTGATTAGCACTGAAAACATAAATCAAGGCTATGAACAATGTTATGGAGATTATTATACCTATGATTTAAATCTCATAGAGTATGAATCTTCCTATGAGCATCAATATTATGAACATGATGGATATGGAAATGCATATGGATTTGAATATGCTAATTTAATGTATGCAACAACTAGAGCTCAAACTTCAAGTAGATTCGATGGCAAGACCACCTACACCTAGAGGATCATGCTATAGATGTAGAGGAGACCACTTCATTAGATATTACCACTAGAATGTACAAAGATAAGTGACCTATTAGGGCAATAGGCTTGCCTATATACCAGCCGTAGGAAAAAAAAACCTCCTAAAGAGGGAAAAAAGTGCCCCGGTGGTCCTAGTGTGTTCACACACATCACTACCTAAATATATCAACAAATCCCCACTGGGAGTGATGTGATGGACAAGGATCCACTCATGTATAAGGAAATGCCAAGCTATGTGGAATTAATCCACAAAAGAAAGTAAGCCCAAAGCTTTGCGGAAAGCTTCAAACTTCTTCCTAGGTAGAGCCTTCGTGAAAAGGTTTGCAATGTTCTCTTGCATGGGCACATATGCCAAGCTGATCTCTCCATTAGATAACCTCTCCCTGACATAAGGATAATGCACCTCAATGTGCTTAGTGTGAACATGGAACACAGGGTTCCATGCAACTGCTAATGAGCTTTGACTGTCAGTGAAGATGGTGGTGGCAAAAGATTGACACGACACCCAAATCGGCCATAAGGAGTCTGAGCCACACACACTCAACAGTCATTGTGAAAGCTACCCTATACTCAGCCTCACAACTCGAAGTGGCCATAGTAGGCTTCTTCTTGCTCAACCAAGATATGCATGAGCTACCAAGCATGAAGCAAAAACCACTAGTGGACACACGAGTGTCATAGCAACCAGCCTAGTCAAAGTAAAAAAAAGCATGTAAATCTATCATTAGTGATTGCCCCTTGGGATAAAACAATCCAAGCAACCGAGTACCACTCAAGTAGCGAAGATGCACTTAATTGTGTGCCCATGCTTGACTCCTGGGCTATGCATAAACCTGTTGATCTATGAGACAACAAATTAGATGCACGTCTATCATACCGTACTCGTTCAGGCTGTCATAGTGCCTCTTTTGCATCAGATTGCTATGATATGGCTACCGCTATTCTCTGTGATGAGACTGAGCCTGTTTTGTTTGATGAAGCACAAAATTCTAAATATGATGCTATCATGAAAAATGGTACGTGGTCTTTATGTGACTTGCCTCTTGGCAAGAAGGCCATTGGCACTAAGTGGGTATACAAGCTGAAGCGTAAACCTGATGGAATAGTTGACAGGTATAAGGGTAGACTTGTTGCAAAGGGTTATGTGCAGGAAAGAGGCATTGATTTTGATGAAACCTTTGCACCTCCATGTTGAATGACTATGTTTGTAGCATCTGTGCACTTGTAGCTCATCATGGTTGGAATGTACATCAGTTGGACATTAAAACAAAATTTCTGAATGGTGACTTGCATGAAGAAGTGTATATTTTTGAGACCCATGGCTTTGTGCAGAAAGGGCATGAAAATCAGGTGTGTAGGTTATAAATGGCATTATATGGTTCAAAGCAAGCACCACATGCTTGGTATGAAAAGATACATGCTTATCTGATTGCACATGGTTTTGAGAACAGTCCAATTGAAAGCACCTTATATGTTAAGCGTACAAATGATGTGCTTCTAATCATTGTGGTGTACATTCATGACATACTGCTCACTCGTCCTCATGAGAAGCATATTGCTGACTTTAAGGCTAATTTACATGCCTCATTTGAGATGTCTGATTTCGGGCATTTGCATCATTATTTGGGCATTCAATTTATGCAGGTTGATGATGGAATAGCTTTGTGTCAAACGAAATATATTGACACATTATTGTAGCATTTTGGCCTTGAAGACTGTAAGCCTATTGCCACTCCTATGGAGACAAGTTTACGATTGGGTCTTCATGATGTTGGATATGCATTTGATGTTGTTCTCTATCAGATATTGTCCTAAGAACCCATCTAAAGCATCACCTATATCTCAGGTTAATGTAATTGAGGTAATAGAGTCCTTAGGGAGTGATAAAGAATCCACCTACCTCTAAGAGCCATCACTAGAGCTAAGAAAACCTAGGAAATCAAAGATCTGATAGTCAAGAAATGGAGAATGAGGTCGAATCTTCACCTCAAGTAGTAGAAGATTCAAAAGAACCATCAAACACCTCAAAAAGGAGGAAAATTCTAAAATGGAAACAATATGAGAGAAAATAAAGAACAAGTGGATTACAAAATTGGCTGGAGAGAAAGAGAAAGCTTTAAAAGACATAGAACCTAATCTAACTTGTCCAACCAATCACAACATGAATGTGTTGAAAGAATAACAAATGAAGGAATAGGTAGGACCAATTCTAGCATATCCTATGCCTGAAGATTTGAAAATGTGACTAAAAGCTTATCAGTCTAGGATAGAGGAGAAATATGATTGAAGCTACCCGAGAGGAGATCTTGAAAAACAAAGACTGGAGATATGTAAAAAATTGATCGAGATTTCTCAGACTATGCTAGAACAAGCAACACCCAACTTCCATGAGATGAGAATTCCAAAAGAAACATTCTAGGGATGTTTAGAGAATTTCAACTTAGAGCAGAAGGAGCTAGAACAAACCAAGTGTATTGAAGAAAAATTACGTTTGGAAACCATAGAAGAGGACTCAATGATCCCAGAAGTAGAAGCAAATTGGCCACATGTCTTGTGGGCCAGATTCCAAGAAGAGAGGTGGAAGAAGATTGAAGATGAAATCCCTTCCTTTATAGAATTCAAGGCTTTTATGAACCAACCTATGATAGAGTAGGAAGTAAATCTGGAGAACAATCATGATCAAAATAGGGATGAAACAATGAGTTTGACTACACTTCCAAATTACACGTGTGAATATGAGGTAAAATCAGACTTCTTTCATGCACCAACAATAAGATGCAAGGAGAAGAGAATGTGAGAGGAAGTGTCGACCACCCTGTAAGAATTGAAGAAAGCAAAAGTTAAATGTTCTATCATCTTAGAAGAACTTTTGCAAGTGAATCCCTATCTATGAAAAAATTAGCAAATCAACTGAATTTGAAGGAAGAGAGCACACCAACTAAGGAAGACAAGGTGGAAGGAACACCAATTATTAAGATACCTATGGATAAAGTTGGAGACTTTAGTGAAAGAGATGAGGGGAATACTTGTCTCCAAATTATATTTCAACGATATATAACCAAGGCCATAATAGATAATAGAGTTGAAGTAGGAATAGCTACTAAAAAAATTTAGGAGGAATGGGGAAACTAGCCCTATGACCAACTAGAATGAAGTTACAGTTGGCAGATGGTTATGTTGAACAATCTTTAGGACTCGTTGAGAATGTAATTTTGACTACATGTGGAGTAGAATTTGAACACACCTTAGCTATATGTCGTTTTTGCAAGGCAAGTCTAAAAGACCTTGTAACGATGTCTATGCAACCAAAATTAAAGAAGAAATAGACAAACTGTTGGCAGTTGGATTCATATATGAGATAGAGCACACTCAATGGGTTTCTCCTTTGGTGTTTGTACCAAAAAAGAATGGAAAGGTGAGGGTTTGTATTAACCTCAAGAAAATCAACTCTACCACCATTCAAGATAGCTATCCATTATGCATTATAGATCATCGTTTGGAAAGAGTAGCAAGCAAGGAAGTGTACAATTTCCTAGATGGATTTTTTGGCTATAATCAAGTAGCACTTGCTATAAAACATCAACAAAAAACAAACTTTTCTACATAATGGGAAGTGTATGCATTGAAGGTTATGCCTTTTGGTTTGACGAACACCCCAACCACTTTCCAATGATTGATGTGCCATGTTTTTAAAGACCTTTTGCAAAAGAATGTCGAGGCCTTATGTACATATTCATCTCAACATCCATCCCATATACTAGTACTTAGGAAAATTTTTGAAAAATGTAGACAATATCGAGTGTGTTTGAATCCTGAAAAACACAAGGTAAAATATTGTGGCATATACTATCCAAAAATAGTATCTCTACAAATGGGGACAAAATCAAACTTATTTTGGATTTGTGTAGACCTAAGATTATAAAAGAAGTGCAGGCATTTGTGGGTGATTGTGGATACTATCGTAGATTTATTCACATGTATGCCATAATTGTAAAACCTTGGTATGGACTTTTAACTCAATTCACTTGGACAAACGAGTGCAGAAAAGTATTTAAAAAATTAAAATGAAGGATGAGCTCAACACCAATTCTAAAAATGCCACCATTGGAAACACATAAAGGAGTTAGCGGAACAACTCATGAATTAAAGAGATTAAGAGTGTATTGGCCAGATATACAAAAGGATGTACATGAATATGTAACAAATTGTCACGTGTGTCAAGTCTCTGTACTAGATGAACATTCGTCTATATGCTATTCTACGATAACACTTGAGTGGAGTAAGCCAATAGTGGATTATTTGAAATCAAAAACATATCCGAAAGGAGCTAGCATAGCAAGAAAAATAGTCTTGGAAGAACAAAGTAGAGATCATGTGATTTTGGGAAAACAACTATTCAAATGAGGAAAAGATAATCAGTTACAAATGTGTGTACATGAAGGAGAATACCTACGCATATTACAAATGGCACATGCAGGAGTTGCTGGAGGCCATTTTTTAGTAGAAACAAACTTGAAAGTGATTGTCAAAGATGAGCCATTATAAGGAATTGGGTTTAGAAGATTCAAGCTTATGTTCCAGATATGAGAACAATGATGATTTCTCAAAGTTAAACATTGATCTAAATATTGACATCCATGATGATGGTCTATGGGACAAACTTGAACAAATGGTGGATCAGAAAGAAATGGTTAATAAGCCACAAGAACAGGAAGAGGAAGAATAGGTGGTTGATGAAGAAACCTTATAGATGTTGAGAGCTGAAAATGCATTCATAATTCAAATAAAGGATACCACAAAGTTATAAATTTAAGAAGTGAATTTGGAGTGTGTCACGGCTCTGGTCCATCCCAAAGAAGAAGAGCAACAAGAAAGCAAGACTCAAAGAGAAGCACGTATCATTCCCATTAGAGTCATGGAAGAACCATCCCCAATGGATGTGCATCATGCAAGCAACAATTCTAAAGTGATCCTAGAGAGAGAGAGAGAGAGGTTGAGCCACAAATTCAATTATAGAAACATATACTTATTAGTTAAAGGTAGAACAAACACTTCATGCACAATGGGAATCTAAATATGCTCAAGATACGATGGAGTTAAAGAAGAGTTGGCATGAAGCAATCCATAAATACACTAAGGAGTGCCAGCAAGATGTCAACCAACTCAAAGATCTATCTGAGATCAAAATCAAGATAGATGTAGAGATACAAGTGGTAAAAAGACAAAGCACAGAAAAAGATCAAATCATAGCTGATCTATCAAATCAATTACTCAAAATTCAGAATGACAAGGTGGCTCAACAGACAAACATGGGAACACTAGTAGTGCAAAACACAAATCTGGCTACTGAGGAGACTGAGAACTAGATAAAAAAGAAAGAGCATTATTGGTGTCTCCCATAACACAAAATTTTGAAGAACCAATAGAACATGTAATGAAAGAAGCCAAAATAAAAAGCAAATCTTGATAAAATCATGAAGCCATTCAATGTACCTTATGGTATTATGAAAGAACAGACACATAGGTACATCAAGAAAATTACCCAACAGGATCGGAACAAAGATGAACTTCAAAGAAACTACTTTCAACTATATTGAAGAAGAATTTGATGCACCCGATCCTGTTTAGAGAAAACATTTTTTAGAAAAGAAACCGACTTTACGAGTGCATTGGAAGGAGGCACCATACTTACTACACCCATCATTTTGCCCAATGCCGAGGTGTTGACCATGGCCTCAGTTTTGGGAAGAGCAGCAAATCGGTAAAATAAATAATCAGTGGCTTAATTTTCCACTATTACCAAGCATGCCACATAATTATTTGCCAACGGAAGATTATATCGCCAAAAATTTGAATTTTGGCTATCTCCATATATTTAAGTATGTTGAGTACACATTTTTAAACTTCATCGGCATCAATCAAGGCATTGAAACTCTCATTTTTTATCTCTCTATATATTATTCACTTCTCATGTTTTTTCCAGGTCCTTATTTACAAACATTGAAAGAAGCATTTTTAACAGGTTTTTTAGAAGTAGACTCTGAGATATTTTTGACAATTGTCATCCAATTTAAATGCTAGACTTGTAGCATATGAGCTTAGTTTTTCTGTGGATCATCGTCAAGCTCCACATTATGGATCCTAGTCTGCACAATGAAAGGAATTCCTAATTAGAGGAGGCAACCTAATTAACCAAACAGAACAAACAATATACCAAACCTACATGTGTTGCCATCAAAAGCTTATCGAGGACGATAAAGTTCAGGAGGAGGGATGTGTGGAGGGAGAGACTAGTAAAGGAAAAAGAAGAAGAAAAACAAAAAAGAAAATAATTCATAAAACGCTACTCTATGCCCAAAGCCAAGCAAGGGCACACATTAGGATAAAAGAGGTATGAAGAAAGAAAAGACACAAGGTGAAAGAATGCAACATGTCACAAAGGATGTAAACAAACAAATACAAACAGGACCTTTAAAACACCACCCTCTGAGACACAAATGCAATCATAGCCACTAGTTACGTGTGTGGCCAACAAGGGTAATACAACAACCATTGTGTATGAATATAGTGTAAAAAGTGCATGAGAATATAGTATGCCCATTAAAGAAGTAAGTGATGGATTAAAGCAAGAAACACGTGCTTGATATGAGAAAATACATGTCTACTAATTAGCACATGGATTTCAAAATATTCCAACTACAAGCATCTTGTATGTGAAGCACATAAATGGTGTACTTCTTATCATTGTTGTTTGTGTGGATGGTATGCTGGTGAGTAGTCCTAATGAAATGTGTAATTTTGATTTTTTTTTTTTGAGAAAAAACATAAAAGAATAAAATTGATGCAAAAAAGAAGAAGATAATACGAGGGAGGGGGACACCCAAGGGGAAGGATGTCGAGCTACACCAGTAGGGTCATCAGGAGGTGGGATCCACACCACTCAGGGAGTGAACATTACATCAACTGGCTATTAACATACAAGCCGAGGAAGTGGATCATACACCAGCAATTTGATTCTCCAAGAATTACAAGGGTTGTTCCTAATAAGAAGGACAAGGTTAACAACTTCAAGGAGGGAACGAATGTGGTAGGATTTACAAAGATTCAAGATTCTCTTCATTCCCACCAAGCTATAGTAAAAGAGATCTTTATTGTTGTTGGAGAGAAGCTTGATATTCCTGTTTTTCTAGATTGACTAGAGAATTTGGCTCTCAAAAGTTGCCACAACACAATATCCATTCTGTTAGATTCTCCCAGCATAAACTCTCTAAAAGTAGGTGACTTTAAACCCAAGTTGATGCAGAACAGTTTAACACCTTTCCAAAAACTTTGAGCAATACTGTAGTTGAAGAATAAGTGCTCTAGATCTTCAATAAGGCCAAAGTGACAACATTTTCCTGCATCAAGTTTATACTTCCTGACTTTGCTACCAATCCCTATGCCCTTGTGTAAAATCATCCACTGCAAGCATGAATGTTTGTTGGAGAGAGGAAAAGACTTGGTGCATTAGAACCTATACCTCCACTGTTGTAGGCTCCAAGAGATATTCCACTTTTTATTCAGTCTTCTAGTGATGTTCTTGATATTTGTATGGGTTCTTTTGAAATTCTAGAACATGTCCTTGGGAGGGGGCATTAGGTATCTCAATACCTTGAATCGTGCCTTGCTCAATACAACCCTTCACAAGCCACCCAAGGGCATCACTTGTTATGGAAAAAAGAAGGGGGACAAGGGGGCATCCCTGTCTTATAGACCTACAAAGTTTAAAAGGAGAAGATAATGATCATTCATCGAAATCCTAGAGTGAGCATTACAAATGAGAATACTAGTGAATTTGATTTTAAAACTAAGTTGCATGCCTCTTTTGAAATGTAAGATCTTGGGCATTCACATCATTATTTGTGCATTACTTCATGAATGCTGATGGCGATATTACATTCATTGTGTCAGAAAAAAATACGTTGGCACTTTATAAGATACTTTGGCCTTGAAGAAATGTTACCAATACACCACTCCCCTATACGAATATAGATTTTTTTTTGCCTTGAGGAAACTCTCGAGCTTATTTAGGTGGGGTCAATGGTTGACACGAGCTTTTAAAATGTGAGCACTACAGCACGCCCTATTACGAATATAGATTTTTTTTTGCCCTCAGTAGGCTCTCCGAGGTTATTTATTAAGGTGGGGTCAACAATGGATACGAGCTTTACTTGATTGCCTAGGATATGATATGTAGAACAGAATGTCTTCATTGCGTGGACAACTACATTTCCTTGCGGCAATACGACATGGATGAAACTATTGGCAACATTGGATGTATGTGTAAACAAAGTACTAACCATGGTTGAATGTGTGGATGAAGAAGGACAATGAGTTTGTACATGGTAGTACTCCAAGAGGAAGAAGAAGGGGAAACAATACAAAAAGAATGGAAAGAAGAGTATAAAAGCACAGAAATGGAACCTGAGTTTGACTCAGAAGAATAATGCCTAAAAGAGGTAGAAACGGAAGTCTCTAAGGAAAATTAAAAAATATTCTCCATAGAACAATATCAAGAAAACCCTAAGAAGAAGAGTAATGAAGTGGAGCAAAAAAATTTACATCTTGAATGATTCGAAGTGCCTGAAAGAAGAGGTGGTTGATGAAGAAACCTTGTAGATGTCAAGAGTTGAAAAGGCATTCATAATTCAAATAAATGATACCACAAAGTTATAGTTTTACGAAGTGAATTCGGAGTGTGTCACGACTCTAGTCGATCCCAAAGAAGAAGAGCAGCAAGAAACCAAGACTCAGAGAGAAGCACATATCATTCCCATTAGAGTCATGGCAGAACCATCCCCAATGGATGTGCATCATGCAAGCAACAGTTCTAAAGTGATCCTAGAGAGAGAGAGAGAGACTGAGCCACAGATTCAATTATAGGAATATATACTGATTCGTTAAAGATAGAACAAACACTTCATGCACAATGGGAATCTAAATATGCTCAAGATACGATGGAGTTAAAGAAGAACTAGCATGAAGCAATCCATAAATACACTAAGGAGCGCCAACAAGATGTCAACCAACTCAAAGATCTATGTGAGAGCAAAATCAAGATAGATGTAGAGCTACAAGTGGTAAAAAGACAAAGCACATATAAAGATCAAATCATAGCTGATCTAAAATCAATTACTCAAAATTCATAATGACAAGGTGGCTCAACAAACAAACATGGGGACACCAGTAGTGCAAAACACAAATCTAGCTACTGAGAAGACTAAGAACTAGATAAAAAAGAAAAAGCATTATTGGCGTCTCCCATAACACAAAATTTTGAAGAAGCAATAGAACATGTGATGAAGGAAGCCAAAATAAAAAGCAAAGATCTTGATAAAATCATGAAGCCATTCAATGTACCTTATGGTATTATGAAAGAACAAACACATAGGTACATCAAGAAAATCACCCAATAGGATCCGAACAAAGATTTGAACTTCAAAGAAACTACTTTCAACTATATTGAAGAAGAATTTGATGCACCCGATCCTGTTTAGAGAAAACATTTTTTAGAAAAGAATCCGACTTTACGAGTGCATTGGAAGGAGGCACCATACTTACTACACCCATCATTTTGCCCAATGCCGAGGTGTTGACCATGGCCTCAGTTTTGGGAAGAGAAGCAAAATGATAAAATAAATAATCAATGGCTCAATTTTCCACTATTACCAAGCATGCCACATAATTATTTACCAACGGAAAATTATAGGGTCAAAAAATTGAATTTTGGTTATCTCTATATGCGCATGTATGAGATTTAACTAGCAAGCTTACGAATAAGATACTCAATATGTTACTTACCTTATTAAAAGTATTCAAGCATGCTGAGTACAAATTTTTAAACTTGATCGGCATCAATCAAGGCACTGAAACTCTCATTTTTTATCTCTCTGTTACACCTAGCAGATTAACAATTATGGCATATTATTCACTTCTCATGTTTTTTCCAAGTCCTTATTGACAAACATTCAAAGAAGCATTTTTAACAGGTTTTTTAGAAGTAGACTTTGAGATATTTTTAAAAATTATCATCCAATTTAAATGCTAGAATTGTAACATATGAGCTTAGTTTTTCTATGGATCATCATCAAGCTCCACATGATGGAGCCCAGTCTGCACGATGGAAGGAATTTATGATTAGAGGAGCCAACCTAATTAACCAAACAGAACAAATAGTATACCATACCTACATGTGTTGCCATCAAAAGCTTATCGAGGAAGATAAAGTTCAAGAGGAGGGACATGTGGGGGGGAGAGACTAGTAAAGGAAAAACAAGAAGAAAAACAAAAAAGAAAATAATTCATAAAACGCTACTCTATGCCCAAAGCCAAGCAGGGGCACACATTAGGATAAAAGAGAAATGAAAAAGGAAAGGACACAAGGTGAAAGAATGAAATAGGTCACAAAGGATGTAAACAAAGAAATACAAACAAGACCTTTAAAACACCACCCTCTGAGACACGAATGCAATCCTAGTCACTAGTTAGTTTGTGGCCAACAAGGATAATACAACAACCGCTGTGTATGAATATAGTGTAAAAAGTGCATGAGAACATAGTATGCACATTAAAGAAGCAATTTATGGATTAAAGCAAGAAACACGTGCTTGATATGAGACATGTCTACTTATTAGCACATGGATTTCAAAATATTCCAACTAAAAGCATCTTGTATGTGAAGCACATAAATGATGTACTTCTTATCATTGTTGTTTGTGTGGATGGTATGGTGGTGAATAGTCCTAATGGGATGTGTAATTTTGATTTTTTTTTGAGCAAAAATATAAAAGAATAAATTGATGCAAAAAAGAAGAAGACAATACGAGGGAGGGGGACACCCAAGGGGAAGGATGTCGAGTTACACCAGTAGGGTCATCAGGAGGTGGGATCCACACCACTCAGGGAGTGAACATTACATCAACTGGCTATTAACATACAAGCCAAGGAAGTGGATCATGCTCACTCTAGAGACATAATACACCTTCAGCAATTTGACTCTTCAAGAATTACAAGGGTTGTTCCTAATAAGAAGGACAAGGTTAACAACTTCAAGGAGGGAACGAATGTGGTAGGATTTACAAAGATTCAAGATTCTCTTCATTCCCACCAAGCTGTAGTAAAAGATATCCTTATTGTTGTTGGAGAGAAGCTTGATATTCCTATTTTTCCAGATTGACCAGAGAATGTGGGCTCTCACAAGTTGCCACAACACAATATCCATTCTGCTAGATTCTGCCAGCATAAACTCTCTGAAACTAGGTGACTTTAAACCCGAGTTGATGCAGAACAGTTTAATACCTTTCCAAAAACTTTGAGCAATACTGTAGTGTAAGAATAAGTGCTCCAGATCTTCAATAAGGCCAAAGTGACAACACTTTCCTGCGTCAAGTTTATACTTCCTCGCTTTGCTACCAGTCCCTATGCCCTTGTGTAAAATCATCTAGTGCAAGCATGAATGTTTGTGGGAGAGAGGAAAAGTCTAGGTGCATTGGAACCTATACCTCCACTGTTGTGGGCTCCAAGAGATATTCCACTTTTTATTCAGTCTTCTAGTGATGGTCCTGATATTTGTACGGGATCTTTTGAAATTCTAGAACATGTCCTTGGGAGGGGGCATTAGGGATCTTTTTATCTCTCAGTTACACCTAGCTTATTAATAATTATGGCATATTATTCACTTCTCATGTTTTTGCCAAGTCCTTATTTATAAACATTCAAAGAAGCATTTTTAACAGGTTTTTTAGAAGTAGACTCTGAGATATTTTTGAAAATTGTCATCCAATTTAAATGCTAGACTTGTAGCATATGAGCTTAGTTTTTTTGTGGATCATCATCAAGCTCCACATGATGGATCCTAGTCTGCACAATGGAAGGAATTCATGATTAGAAGAGCTAGCCTAATTAACCAAACATAACAAACAATATACCAAACCTACACTTGTTGCCATCAAAAGCTTATCGAGGACGATAAAGTTCAGGAGGAGGGATGTGTGGAGGGAGAGACTAGTAAAAGAAAAAGAAGAAGAAGAAAAAAACTTCAGAAATTACCCCGCTGCCCTAGCTTCTACGCAGAGGAGTCGAGGACTTCGTCAGTGGTCGGCGATCGCTTTCACAAAAGAGAATGCTCGTTGCTTTAGCCGACTCCTAGGTTTCACGAGTGTTTAGAAAATTTCCAATTTTCCAGGCGTTGGAATTTGGAATTTGGGCAATGGGCATTGGGGAGTGGACTTTGGAGTCTGGACTCTGGTGGGAAAAGGGAAATGGACATTATGCACATGTATAGTATATGAAAATTATATATATATTTGACATTATACACATGTATAGTATATGTATAGTACATATGAAAATGACAGGTGATTTCCATATGTATACTTGTCAATTGACAGGTAAAATTACATTCAACTTGTTTGTTGACAGGTAAACCTTCATAAGTTCTTGTAATTTGACAGGAAAAAAAAAAATTTACCTGTTTTTGACAAGAAAAATGGCCCTTGAAAGGAAAAAAACCGTCAATTTTAGGCCCTGATAATTTACGAATATAGATTTTTTTTGCCCTCAGTAGGTTCTCCGAGGTTATTTATTAAGGTGGGGTCAACAGTGGATACGAGCTTTAGTTGATTGCCTAGGATATGCAGAACCGAATGTCTTCATTGCGTGGACAGCTACATTTCCTCGCGACGATACGGCATGGAGGTTACTGCGGGCCGATTGTCTTTTCCTCGCTCACACATTTGGCGTCCCATAACTAGGGTAATATTTCCCTTTCACTCACATTTATGTGAAACGCGCGGTCCACACACATACACACAGAGCATTGATAGGGCAAAGTAAAGTTCAGGTTGCAACGTTGGATGACTATTCACTGTCATTAGGCAGACTGTGAAAAGGTGTTTCGCACAGACAGGATTGGAAAAAAGGGAATAATTTCCTCTTCATTTGTGGGGTTTACAAGAAAGAGCTCAGGGAGTATGTATATGATGGGAATGAGTGGATGCTTCCCTCTCAGTTTGATTCTCGTCAGCATACTGACCCGACATTTGAGGTGTAGTTGATGCATTGCAAGTCAGACAACCATGCAATGGTACATAATGCTCGACATTTCGATGACCTCTCATGGGTTTAAATGTAGCCATGCGTACCATTGTTTGCACAAAGAATGTATAAATGAAGGTCCATTAATGCATATTTTGTATGTGGACGGCATTTGGCTTCTTGGACGTACATATGCTGCACTTACGGACTCACCCAATGTGGTTTTTTCTGTGTTGGATGTATGTTAAATCAGCATATTTTGGGCACAAGAATCAAATGAGATGACAATGATACTTGTCATATTTTTCTCAAGGCAAATGCATTGAAAAATTAGTTGAAAGGCTTAATATGATAGGTGCAAGACTGTTTGGCCTTCTGTTGAATTCACAAGAAACCTATTAATGATGATTGCTCAAAAGATAATGATGCAATGGACAATACACAAAAAATCCTTTTTGAACGAGCTTGAGGACTTCCTCATGTGTAATGTGGTAGAAGTAGAGCCATCAAAGCTTAGAGCCATTAAAGCTTCCATTGAAGTAATATGCAAAGATGATGTAAATTGATTGCACAAAAGATGATGGTGCAATAAATGGTATACAAGGACTTGTTTGCCAATGAGTTTGAGACTTCCTCAAGTATACAATGGTTTTCACAAGATTTGGCATTCGCCATTCAAAGGAAGTATTTAATAAGGCTACATCAAATCATGCAAGAGCACATTGAGATATAGTAAAGTCCATATTGATGTACTTGAAGGGGCTCATAATAAAATCTTGCGCTATAGAAAGGATTCATCAGAACCATGACATCGTTGATATGTGAAACAAGATAGAACATTTAGAAGTCTATTGGTTGTGTCATACACACACTTACATCGGAAGATGGTGCGATTTATTGTTTCTTTGGTCTTATGACGATAATTTTACAATTAGTGACTCCAAAGAACACATCTAACTTTTCCTTTATGTAGTAATTGTTTGATGGAGAACTTGTAATTGTATATGGTTCATGGTTATTTGGTGTGTAAGGTTCAATGCGTGCAAGCTGTAAGAACTCCTTGTAAGGTGTAAGAACTCCTTGCAATTTATTGTTTCTTCGGTCTTAAGAGAATAGTTTTACAATTAGTGGCTCAAAGAACACATCTAGCTTTCCATTTCATGTAGTAATTTTCGATAAATAACTTCTAATCGTTTATGATTCAAGGTTATTTGGTGTGTAAGGTTCAATGCGTGCAAGGTGTAAGAACTCAATGCATTCAACTATGAAGTCATATATATATTAAAAAAAAAATAAAAAAATAAATAAAAAATATATATATATCTATATATCTATATGTATATATATATATATATATATATATATATATATATATATATATATATATATATATATATATATATATATATATATATATATATGTGTGTGTGTGTGTGTGTTATAAACGTAATAATGTTTACATTAACCAAGTAACAAGGTATAAGTGATAAATTACAAGAAGAATAATCAATCATGTGACTTGGAATGGATCTATAATTTTCATTATAGAGAAACAAAAAAAAGGGAGTGACAAGTGAGAAGTAAAACACTGAAGGTGTTACAATTTATTATTCATATGGCCATTGGCATGTACTTTAGAAAAATCTATGTCTCAGCAAAGAAGCTTCCACCGTATAAAATAAATACAAATCCATATCACTATATGAAGAAGAAGAAAATTATGATGACTATGATGGAATTTTTCCATAGTAATGACATTCTCAAATTCCACGATGGGAACTCTATCCATATACTCTCAAGCACCCTCCTCTACGAGGAGAGTGCAACTTGCACTACTTGCTCAAAACTTTACTCCTTGGTGGAGGTGCAGTAGGAGGAGATCCACTAGTGCATCGTGCAATTCTCATCTGGACATGTCATCGTGCACGTGCTCTAGAGACTCTCTTATTGATGGGGTACTTAAACTCCACATGTAGCATCCGGTACACTTTCTCTTGCTTATCATAAATACTTAGAGAGATATCCGTGCCACTATTAAACACTTCTTCTATGAAGTAGGTACAACTTATAATAATTTGTAAACAAAATATAAAAAAATTAGAAAGGTGAACAATGCAATTTGAATTCAGGTATCAAAAGTCTAGATGAATATACCTTCATGGGACCATCTTATTTCTTCAAGTCACACATCAATCGTAGATTGGCCTCACAAACAATCAAACACTCCAATTGTGAGAGACTCAATGTACTTCTCGTCTTTATATGGATGAGAGAAAATATTTTATAGTTTCGCTCATATACATTCTTACATGCTTGTGGTAAAACCCAAAGTGCATAGCCCAACATTTCCCATGTATGGAGTAAACTCATGATTAAATATAAGTTAGTAAACTCATGATCAAATGTAAGTTTATCCTCGAGATTAAGTATACCCTCCATATAACGACTGACTTGTGACCATAATGAAGGTCTTTTGAAGAAAGGATATAATAGGGCGACAAATCCATGTATAGTATGTGAAAGGAACTCCCATTATGAATCTACCAAATGCAAAATATCCTCCTTCCTTCATTGCATAAGAAATTAAACATTTGATTTATATTGATTATCATTTAATACAAATTATAATAAACGGGGAACAACAATCGTAAATTTGAATTTTAAAAACAATATATTTTAGAGATGAAAATATCATCGCAGATAGAGCATATTGCACAATGCATTTGCATTTACAAATGGACTACAAGGCAAAATATGGATACCTCTTGGTAAATCATCTTCAATAAAATATGTATGTATTGCTAAATCTTGACAATTTTAGATAGTTCACTCCAAAAATCCTCGTCAAGGACTTTGCGCTACATGAATTGAGTGTTGGAACATCAAGTTTGCACTATGCTTGAGGTGGATTTGATCTACATCAAAAGCTATCGCGTCGAAAGAATATCCATTGGAGAGTTTTTTTCATATTCTCATTTATTGTATTTTTTGAGAAATTTTTGATGGTTCATTTACCGTTGTAAAAGCCTTGAGCTTTACACATGTAAAGGTAGAAAGATAGAGCCCAAATCCCACGAATTTGTGGTGGTTGAAGTTGCATTCAATCAAGCAATCAATCACCTAAAAGTAGATCGAACTAGATCTTCACTTTTCCTAGATTGTAGGAAAGTGAATTGATTCCCAACAACAACCATTCCCACCTTCATTTGAATTCAAATTTCACTTGTAAAAGTCGTGGAACACTCCTAGAGTCTATATAAAGACTTGAAATCACTTGTACATTACATGGAAGCAATATACATACACTTGTGACCATCATTGTCTTTCTCCTTCAATTTTCTGCAGAGGCTGCTGCTCTCTCTCCAGAGCTCCAAATTGAGTGCAAGATGGCTCATTGGAAAGGTATTAGTGTCTAGTTTATGCTTATAAATTTTCATAGCATTTGGTTTAGTAGATTGGGAGAAATTTGAGTTTTTCTGTCTCGAGGTCAATCTTTGCGTATTCCTAAAAAATAGGAAGTACCACCGGTGAATGTCGCATTCATTCCTATAGCATATTTTGCTTATTCCTTATACTTTTGTGCATTCCATACACTCAACCCTACGTGTATCACTCCCATAAAAGGATTTTTTCTAATTGTAATCACGCTGGTCGCTATGGGCATTTGAAAGTTCATTGTCTCTTCCATAGATAGTAAGTTTTTTGAGCTAGTCGACCTGCAAACCTATCTGTTTTGTATCGATTCATTCTCCATGATGCTCCAAAGTACATAGTGTGTTTCTTTGCACTTATCGCATGCCTATAAGGTCTATTTGAGTCTCCATAAGCTCAAGGGCTTGTCTTGTGCCGGTTGGCTTGACCAAACTTCGTCGCCTCAAAACGCACTTTTCTACCTTCTAGAAGCTTCTCCAAGTTCTTTCAGTGGTATCAGAGCTAGATCAAGATGGGTGACGGCTTTCCGTTAATGATCGAGAAGCTTGATCGACAAAACCATGCGACTTGGCAAATCAGAATGGAGGCCTATTTGCAAGGTAGAAATCTTTATGGAATTGTAGCAGGTGATGAAGCTATGCCTATTCCAAGATCCAAAGGAGGACCTACACAGGAGGAGACCGATAAGCTAACGCTTTGGTTCGCAAGGGATGCTCAAGCAAGGTCGTATATATTAAACTCTATCTCTTACTTTTTATTACTACATATTAGAGGATGCAAGACATCTCAAGAGACTTGGGATGCCCTTGGGATGCCCTGGAGACTTTCTTTTCTGCTAGTACCAAAGCAAGAAAGAATCATCTTTGAAACGAGTTAAACCAAATGAAGAAGACACCTAAACAAACCATCACAGAGTTTTACCAAGGTCAAGGAGGTTGCGGATCAGTTAGCATCCATTGGAGAGACTTGGGATCAGTTGCGGATCAGTTGACATCTCAAGAGACTTTGGATGCCCTCGAGACTTTCTTTTTTGCTAGTACCAAAGCAAGAATGAATCATCTTTGGAACGAGTTCAACCAAATGAAGAAGACACCTAAACAAACCATCACAGAGTTTGTTACCAAGGTCAAGGAGGTTGCGGATCAGTTAGAATCCATTGGAGAGCTGATTGAAGAAGAGGTCATCATGAGGCAAATTCTCAACGGCATTCGGAAGTGATAAGCAATGGCAATCCTTAACGACTGCTTATGATCTCGTCATGGATGTGCAAACTCCAGACTTACAACATCTTTCTTGGACAACTCTTCAATCAAGAAGCCAACAATAGCATAAAGGAAGGTAACTCTTATCATGGTAATTCAACTTGTGCTCTATATGCAGATAAGAAGGATAAGAAGCAAAAAGGAAAAAAGAAGGAAGAAGATGAAGAAGAGACTTCTCAAGCCAACTTCGCAAGCAATAGAAAGTGGAAAGGGAAGAAGAAAGGACCAAAGCAAGACAAAGCCAAAGGTCAGAATGTTCAACCTTGTGCCATATGCGATAAGACCAACCACACCACTCAGAATTGCTGGTTCAATGGGAAGACCCAGAAAGGAAGTGGAAGAGGTGGATATAGAAGCAATAGAGGCAGAGGTGGACACAACTTCAACAATAACAATAGAGGCTATAATAGAAGGGACTACAACAATTATTCAGAAGCTCAACCACATGAAGACTCATTGCTTCTTATGAATCTAAGCCACAAAGAAGGTAAAGAAGATGATGATTTGTTCTACATAGATTCAGGATGTTCGAATCATGTTGCAGGCAACATTGCTCTTCTATCTGATTTGGAAAGTCCAAAGCATAGACATGAAGTGCAAACAGGGGATGAAACGAAGCACAATGTGGAGAAGATTGGTAATGTCAAAGCTTCCAATGGTAGGACAAACATTCTGAGTAAGGTTCTCTATGTACCCACTATCACTAAAAACCTAATAAGTGTAGGCCAAATAGTTGAAAAATGCTTGCAAGTTATGTTCACCCAACATGGAGCTTTTGTGGAAGATCCATGTCAAGGCTTCAAGAAGATAGCCCGAGGTGAGAAGCATGATAGTCTCTTTACTTTTGAAGTAGGAGAAACTAGGAACATAGCTCTATTCAACTTTGGGTCTCAAACCCTAGGTGAGCTTGAAGTGTGGCATAAGAGACTTTCTCATGTGAATAAAAGAACCTTGAAGGATATATGCAGGGATCAAAGTGTTCTAGGACTACCGAACATATCAAAGCAACACATGATCAACAGGTGTGATGCATGTCAGATTGGGAAGGCACAAAGATAACCATTCAACCACAAAGGCTACATCCACAACAACTTATTGGACTTAGTACATACAGATGTATGGGGACCAAGTCAAGAACTTTCATTGGCAGGATCAAGGTAGATGGACTCTTCTATACTTTATCAAGAGTAAGAATGAAGTGTTTGATTGCTTCAAGAAGTATCTTGCACATGTGGAGAATCATACAGGTAGATCACTAAAGAAGCTCAGATCTGATGGAGGGGGAGAATACTTCTCCAAAGAGTTTGATGAGTTCTTGCAGAAAAAAGGTATTAAAAGGGAAGTGACTACTAGGTACTCTTCTCAACTAAATGGAATTGCAGAGAGGAGAAACAAGACATTTGGATAAGCTCGAATAATGCTTGACGAGAAGAAGTTGCCACATTATCTATGGGCAGAAGTTATTTCAACTGTTGTGTACCTCGTCAATAGACTACCATCCAAATCACTTCAAGGTATGACTCCTTATGAAGCATGGGATGGAAGAAAACCTAGTCTTGGACATTGCAAGGTTTTTGGTCGTTTAGCTTATGTTCATGTACCATCACAAATAAGAGGTAAGCTAGATGAAAGGGAAACAAAGGTAGTGTTTATTGGATATGATTCAACTCAGATGGGTTACAGGTTCTTCAATCCTTCAACCAAGCAATTCACTACAAGTAGAGATGTCGTGTTTGAAGAACACAGGTCTTGGTATGATGAAGACAAACAAAAGGTAACACTACCATATGATCTTGATTCTGACTCTCATCAATTAGGAAGCAAGCATGATACACAGGTCTAGGATCCAAGAAGTGATATAGACGATGACTAAGATGAAAGAGAAAAGGATTACAAGCTATGGAAGTCAAGAGGCAAAGCAAAGATGCAAGAGGTTGGAGAATGCTCAAAACAAGCACCTAGAAGATCAGCAAGAGAGAAGAAACAACCAGAAAGGTATGGATATGATTCCACATTTGTTACGAAGCATTCAATCTACTTGGCAAAAGACTCTATTTCAGAGGAACCCTCAACCTATGAAGAGGCAAAGGGAAACCCTAATTGGGAAAAGGCCATGAACGAAGAGATAGATGCATTGAAGGAGATGGACACTTGGGATTCGGTTCCAATGTCGCCGAATCAAAAGGTAATTGGTTGCAGATGGGTATATAAAGTTAAAAGAAACTCAGATGGATCAGTTTGCAGGTACAAGGCAAGATTAGTTTCCAAAGGATGCTCACAAACTCATGGTATAGACTATGAGGAAACATCCTCACCGGTTTCAAAGATGACTACAATAAGGACATTGATAAGTGTAGCTCCTGCAAGGAATTGGAGACTCCTCAAACTTGATGTGAAAAATGCATTCTTAAATGGTTGGATAAGTGAAGAGGTATACATGTTACAACCACCAGGTTTTGAAAACCCTAATCATCCATCTTATGTTTGCAGACTTAGGAAAGCATTGTATTGATTGAAACAAGCTCCTAGAGCTTGGAATTACAGGTTGGTTATATATCTTCAAGATCAAGGGTTCAAAGCTAGCAGCTCAGATCCTTCTCTATTCATCAAAAGGGATCACAATGAGGTTATCTATCTATGTGTATATGTAGATGATATTATATTGACAGGTGATGATCTAAATGGCATTCAAAGGATCAAGAGACACATGCAAGAGGAGTTCAAAATCAGTGACCTAGGTGAGTTCACATATTTCCTAGGTATGCAGGTGGTATATACATATGAAGGAATGTATTTGACTCAAAGAAGATACATTAAGGATCTTCTTCTCAAGTTCAAAATGGAGAACACTAAACCTGCAAGTACACTTTTGGAGATGAATCATAAACTTAGTGTTTATGAAAGTGAGAGAATTGAAGACCTAAAAGAATATCAAAGCTTGGTAGGTAGCTTGATATATGCTACTCATACAAGGGGAGACATCTCATATAGTGTTGGAGTGCTTAGTCAGTTCATGTACTCACCGAGAAGACCACACATGGATGCGGCTAAGAGAGTACTTAAGTATCTCAAAGGTACGGTCAACGAAGGTATATTCTATCCTTACTCTTGAGATTTGGATATCAAAATCTACTCAGATGCAGATTGGGAAGGAGCTAAGGATGATAGAAAAAGTACATCTGGTGCAGGCTCGAAGCTAGTGTCATGGAGTTCCAAGAAGCAACCAACAGTTTTGCTATCCTGAACTGAAGCACAGTACAGAGGCTTGACCATAGCAACTCAAGAGGCAATATGGTTAAAAGCATTGTATACAGATTTGGGACTTTTGAGTTCCAAACCTCACATTTGGAGATAATGTAAGTTCCATGCATCTAGCGGCAAATCCTATTTTCCATGCGAGAACCAAGCACATAGAAGTCCATTACCACTTCATCAGGGAGAAGCTCATGGCAAAGGAGATTGACATTTCTTTTGTTCCAACCGAAAAGCAAGTAGCAGATATGATGACGAAGGCACTTGATGGAGTAAAGCTTTATAGATTCAAAGCTACGACAGGTATTTAACCTATCAGAGAATGAAGACTCAAGCATACTTTAGCTTGAGGGGGAGTTGTTGGAACATCAAGCTTACACTATGCTTGAGGTGGATTTGATCTACATCAAAGTCTATCGCGTCGAAAGAATATCCATTGGAGAGTTTTTTTTCATATGCTCATTTATTGTATTTTTTGAGAAATTTTTGATGGTTCATTTATCGTTGTAAAAGCCTTGAGCTTTACACATGTAAAGGTAGAAAGATAGAGCCCAAATCCCACGAATTTGTGGTGGTTGAAGTTGCATTCAATCAAGCATTCAATCACCTAAAAGTAGATCAAACTAGATCTTCACTTTTCCTAGATTGTAGGAAAGTGAATTGATTCCCTCCAACAACCATTCCCACTTTCATTTGAATTCAAATTTCACTTGTAAAAGTCGTGGAACACTCCTAGAGTCTATATAAAGACTTGAAATCACTTGTACATTACATGGAAGCAATATACATACACTTGTGACCATCATTGTCTTTCTCCTTCAATTCTCTGCATCATCTTCTTCGCCAACAGTAATCTTGCAGAGGCTGTTGCTCTCTCTCCAGAGCTCCAAATTGAGTGCAAGACGGCTCATTGGAAAGGTATTAGTGTTTATGCCTATAGATTTTCATAGCATTTGGTTCAGTAGATTGGGAGAAATCTTAGTTTTTCTGTCTCGGGGTCAATCTTTGCATGCGTATTCCTGAAAAATAGGAAGTACCACCGGTGAATGTCGCATTCATTTCTATAGCATATTTTGCTTATTCCTTATACTTTTGTGCATTCCATACACTCAACCCTATGTGTATCACTCCCATAAAAGGATTTTTTCTAATTGTAATCATGCTGGTCGCTATGGGCATTTGAAGTTCATTGTCTCTTCCATAGATAGTAAGTTTTTTGAGCTAGTCGACCCGCAAACCTATCTGTTTTGTATCGACTCATTCTCCTTGATGCTCCAAAGTACATAGTGTGTTTCTTTGCACTTAACGCATGCCTATAAGGTCTATTTGAGTCTCCATAAGCTCAAGGGCTTGTCTTGTGCCGGTTGGCTTGACCAAACTTCGTTGCTTCAAAACGCATTTTTCTACCTTCTACAAGCTTCTCCAAGTTCTTTCATTGAGCCTCATCATTTTTTCTTTTATACATTTGAGTCCATCTTCGATGTACAATTGTCATGCACAAGCATCCATGACTTGTAACAATATATTGATCAAGAATATATAACCATATCGGGTACCACTAGGTCAAAACATATCTAGAATACTATGTGATGTAAAAATTGCTAAAGCTTGGTGGTTCTTCGTAAGGGTGATAACTCATTTGACATCATTTATCAGTGGCTCAACCCATGGAAATTTTTCTCTCCTTTATAAGGAGATCAATGTAATGAGCAGTGCAAGAAGTCCAAGCTATACTAGGGAATTCATTCTTAACTATCTCATTCATCCTCTTGCAATTAGAGGCATTATCCATGATAAGTTGGATCACATTCTCTCCCCATACTTCAAGAATGGCTTCCCTTATATATTTGAATATAAATTCAGTAGTAATACGTACTTCTTCCTTGCTAGCATCCAATGCCACAAGAAAATATGTGCTTAAGCGAGAGGAGGGAAGGATATTAAGAATGTGGCATTGTTAAGTATTTATCGATCAGATATGATGGAGCAACCATATGTTTACCAACATTATTAATAGGTTATAGGATGGCCTCTATTCTATCTTGCTCCTCATCTAGTATTGGTCCATACAATCTCTTCGATCAGAACTCTCTCAGATACGGCAATACCACCTCCTTCTGAGCAAGACACCTTGCTTATAAGCTTAGTGGTGGTAGTACAAAAATTTTTCATGCAATATTTGCACATCCACTTGCATGTGCCTCAACTTGAGCTACTTGGATTATTTAACAATGTGTAACTAGTAGTATGGACATCACACAAAGTGGATTGAGTTAGAGGCATGATGGAATGCGAAGTAAGAGTGATTCAAAACTTGATGTGTGTGTAAGCCTAAAGGTAAGGCTTGAAGACTCAAGATGCAAGGCTTCAAGCTCAAGGTGTAATGGTTGGTCAATGTATGCAAGGCTGAATATAGCATGCAAAAATGAGTGCACCGTGCAAGGCTGAAATTTGAATAGAGATGGGCACAAGTTCTAAGGGACCAATTCTTCACAAAGAACTTCAACACTCAAGAAGCCAAGAAGTATCATAAGATTTCAAGAGGGTCAAGAAGATGGGGTGGGTGCAAGCTTTCAAGGGAGAGGTAATAGGTATGGACACAAGGCATGGGCCAAAGCAAGGAAGGCTCACTCAGGTGCACCATTCTTTTGTTGGGATGGTAACTCGGAGAAACTCTCACGTGAATGAGATGTTATAAAATAAGTCAATGGGGCAACCTTCCATTAGGGACCCCACTTGTGGGCTTATAAAATTTAATCTTGGAAATGGTTAGAAATGGTCCCATTTCTAGGAAATGGTAAAAAGTATGGTAAAGAAAACTTTCATTGCATAATGTGATAGAGATCATTGAGAACTATCCAAGGATATATAACACTAATTTGTTTGGCACTGAAATCAAAGTCAAAACTAAAACCCTAATTTTCAAACCTACTGTGGAAAAATAATTTTTATGTGAAAAGCAAAAGTGACACATGTCACAATCTTATGTAATCATAAGTAGTAGATCCTATGGCTGTTATTATGCCACATAAAGCTAATAAAAACCATACAATAGCCACAAAAGGCAAATCTCAGAAATTTAGGGAGAAGCTTTTGGAGATTCTATGTATAACTTTTTTTGGCTTATATAATCTATAAAAATACAAGATAAGCACTAAAATACATAACTTCATGGAGCTCTCTTCTTGGTCTTTCTATAAAGAAAGAATCAATGATAGATGATACATGGCTTTAAATGACTATGTGAAAGGCGTTGATGATTCAATTTTCTAGTTCATTCCCTTTGTTACCGTTTCGTTCATTATGAATTGAATTTAGGAAATTTGTTAGGTTCTTTGTCATTGACCATATAGGTTGGAAGTCTTAATTAGGTTACATAGGGATGTAGGTTTGTCTCAAATTTTTCAAATTTTATGAGAGGCCAGAGATTGTATCACACACAGATGTAAACATTAATCAAGTAAACATTAATCAAGTGTATTACAATATACCAACATTAGTCTCAATAAAGTCCATACATTTCTATCATTTGAATTGACATCGACCTTCTAATGGGCATGTGGGAGTTGGTATAACATTTTCATCTTGTTTCTTTTCCATATGTAAGAAAGACCTAGTTTAAGATGCCATTGGAAGAAGACATTTAACTCTATCAAAACATGCCACATTTGGAGTTTTTGATTCTTTGATCATCTTCCTCTCAAAGGATCTCTCATATGATACGATCCAAACTGATTTGGAGATAAAAAATTGGCAATGCATCAAGGCTTTACTATGAGCACATTCAAGGGATCTTATCGATGTTGTGTGTCGTTCACTTGTGTATGGACATTTAACTCTCTATTTGAGAGGTTCCTTAGACCTCACATTGAGTGTATAGGTCCCTTGTGAGTATTTCCCTTTCCCCTTTTGGATCATAAGACTCTTATTCATTTTCTCATACATACATTCATAACTAACAACACATACATACATACCTATTTGTATTAAGTAAAACCTTTCTACTTTTGTGGAATTACCTTATCACATCTTAACTTATAATATATTTTGGCTTTAAAAATTTAAATTAAGTAGGTACATATATTTCCACATATTTCGATTTGGTCTTTATTGGAGCTTCCTTGGTTATATATTCAGAGAACATAAACGATCAAATTTTTTTTCCGCTAGAAGGTAATGCAATATCCTTCTAGTAGGATGAACCTGTTTCTTTATATATACGTCTAAAGGGTATCGAAGTCACATCTCCGATCCACTCCCTCGTCTAACTTGATTATCCTTTTCATTGTTTCCTATATGTTAGTCCTCTACACTAGGGGAATTTCACTCCTCGTTATGGCTTTGATGACTACGATTAGATTTGATCCTTTTCAATTGTCTGATCTTAGCTTATTTTTATTTAGAAAATATTTAATTTTCAGTGTTAATATGTCACTTTCATCAATTGTATTTTGCAAAATGTAACTGGTATGATGGTTTCTCTTAGGCTTCGAATCAAGTAGAAATATGCAAAAAATGGATAAGTATACAATTGATTTACATCAATTCATTCTGGTGTTTGGTTTTCCTTTCTAAAAATAAGTGACTAAATCCTTTTCACACCTCTGTCTGAATAAATTCTGGTTGTTCTTTTGTGATCCTGCTAAAACTCTTAACTCCTTTCCATGTATTGGAAAGCATCGAATAAGTTTTTACGGCTGCAAATGCTACTATTCAAAGCTAAATGCATATCTCTGAGTTTGTTAGGAAGCCATCTATAAGATTCTCTCTAAGTGCCCCCTCAAAAAAAGACTTGATTGATGCGTGTGCAACTCGCTTCTTATCCATTATATCCACTTTCTCCTAAAATAGATAGTGTCTAGAAAGCTCTAGTGTGGGCATGTGGCCATCATACATAGTCACACTACTACTTATCTACGAACCTTAGGATATCCCTTGAGCTTGGATCCTTGGCTAAATTAGCCCTTGTCCCACACACACATGAGATGGTCTTTGTACATAGATGTCTCTTGTTTAACACATGAGATGTCTTTGTACACTAACACTCTCCCCCTTGTAAAGATCATTGTCCTCAATTACCTGTGAAGAGAGCTTATGATTCCCAACTAGAAGTCACCATATGTGCATATAGCATGCATGGGATACATTACTTGTGCCACCACAATACTTGCTTCAAGAGTGGCTATAAAGGAAGCCCGATATTCTGCTTCAAATGAAGATGTAGCCACTATAGGTTGTTTCTTAGAAATTCAAGAAATAAGGCATTTTCCAGTAAAGAAACAATAGCCATGATGATGGATATCCATGATGAAACTGTTTCCAGTTTCATCATGGATATCCATCATCAGCGTGTTCAAGTACCACCTAAGAAGAACTCTACAAAGACTATGAGCTATGCAGATCCAAATCTTAGAAGATCTTAAGAGAACCAATAAAGGCTCGTCTATTCCATGAAACCCAAGCCAGAGAACATGGCCGCTTCTCGTGGAACTCATTGCTTGAGGGGAAGGTGATATCATGGACACAAAGGAAACCATCCTGAATCTTAGATTCCATGTGACTTTCTATATCGCATGATTGGTTCAAGATTTGCAATTGTAATCGGAATTGAACACCTATATAAGGAGGGCTTAGTCAGATACATCCTCTCTCTTGCCACTTCTAGTCTTGGGAGCTCAAAGGAGTCGTGATCATCAAGTAAGTACTTTCCAAGTAAATCTTGTTCAAGTCCAAAAGATTGACTGTCAACTTACTTGATTCTGACATCGGGAGGTCTTGTTGCGGATTGCTGACATCATCAATTTGTAATCAGAATTGAACACCTATATAAGA